>WTSP01012367.1:0-16237 GCA_025331215.1 Actenoides lindsayi | reverse complement strand
ATGGGGTAGTATGGAGGTCATTTTAATACTTAGGGTAAGTATAGCAAGAATGTGGGTATTTTAAACTAAAAGCAAAAGTAAGTCATTTAGCACAGCTGTGACCAGACTTCAACCTCTTGTTCTTTTGCCCCTTTGAGGCATCGGCCACTGTGAACATTTTTAATTCAGTGTATGAGAACAGGCTGCATGCATTAAATTGGGAATATACTCTTGTTCATTGTATCAAACTTTCAAACCTATAAAAGCACAGTAAGAACATACAGATACTTTCCTCCAGCTACTAAGTTCAGGTCAGAGTATTACTGAGCCAGAAATGGTATTTTCTACTTATGAGCATGCCGGAAACTCCTTTCCATAAATACACCTGGTTACTTTTACCAATTTTTACCAAATTTTAGTCTTCAAAACATCTTGCAATAAGGGAACCTATTGCATGCCAGCTGCAGAGACATCTCCCTTTCCTTGTTTTGATTCTACCACCAGCAGAACTTGAGGTAAAGTTACCTGTTTAGGAGAGAATATCTGTGCCCCTAAAAGTATGTATATAGTACATATGTATATATGCTTTGTTCAAGCAGGTGCTCAGGGATCATTCAGATGTTTCTTAGCTTCTATATTCTTTATATCATCCATAGCATTTTCTGACAGATTAGAAGGAAGAGCTGGGAAAAGAATCACTTCCTTTGTGAAAACTCAATCTAAAAGTTTAGGCTCAAGCCATGTCTTCAGCAATGGGTTCTTTTTTTTCTTTTCAAATTTTTCTTCTGGTTTGTTTTTTTTTTTTTCCCTTGGTAAATATTTTTCAAATATAAAATAAAAGCAGTTTTTATTTTGGAATGAGTATTTTAATTCAAGCTGATAGCATACTTCAATATTTTTTCTCCCATTTTTCTTTCAGGCTTTGAAATACAATAGCATAATTAGTTTTCTTCCCTGTTTTCTTTGCTTATTTTCATATTTCCCACCTGTAGTTATTTTTCCAGTTGGTAACAGAAGAAAAATATGTTTAAGTTTTGTTATCTCTTCTTATCACTTCTCAAAATTCCTGTAGTTGAAGATAATTATGCTGATGTTTGTGCCTAATTTTGCATGATAGTCTCCTACATTAGCTTGAATAGACCTAGAACTATTCAGGAGATGAAAGTACTTTATTAGTTCCTTAAAATACATAACCACCCACTGCATTTGACCCAGCCTATCCAGAAGGATACAGTTTTGTTCTTTTGTCCTGTTTATAATAACTTTTCTAGTAGTAAGAGTTTTAAAGTAGAGAGGGAGAAAAGGAAATGCTTGATTCATTCTCAGACAGATTTCCAGGGAAGGAGAGATGTTCACTTTGAAGTTTGATTTTCATGATCCAGTGTGCCTATCTTGGGACCAAGGTACTAGCTAACAAATCACTTGTTCACCTGTGTGTCTGTTAATATTTCTTCATTTCCTCCCTATCATTAACCTGTCCATGTTGGGTGAAATTACACTTTAAAAATACCTTTTTGGTTTTTATTAGTCATCTGCCCTTGCCCTGGTGGGTTTAAAAGAAATTTCTCCAGAAAAATGATCTAGCCAAATTGCAGGAATCATATGAGTGCTGGAGAATTCTACATCATAATTGGACAGGGCCCTTCCACAGCCATAATGCTGCCAATGCATTATTATCAGTATGAAAAAAATAATGCTCTTTGTAGGACACAGGAAGTATGAAGAACCTATCATCTGTACTTCCTACCTACCAATGCCAACAAGGCACTCCTAGGTTATTACATTTGACTAACTTGTGTTTTTATACATTGAGGTAGCTCGAATTCATGGCAGTTTTGGCCTGAAACTCCTATAGCATTTAAACTGCAAAGTGTTAACATGGTATGCACAGGTGTATAAATCCATCAGTGCTGTCACAAACAGGTTTTCATTGTGCATTATGAGATGCAAAATGAAGTGCATTAGACGTATAATAAACTGACAAACAATTTAAAGAAAAAAAGAAAGTCTGACAGAAAGAACAAACTCTATTTATTTATTTATTTTTAATGAAAGAATCAGAAATTGCAGAAAAAAAGGCGTGAGACAGTTGCACTTTTTCACTATCTGCATTTTATTATGATCACATACTATTTTTGATGTTGTGTGTTTTACAAAGTCCCCCAAGATAACTTGCAATTTCAAGGTTGTGACTCCAGTGTATAAACCTCATGCCTTCTGGTGGTGCAATTCATAGTAAATTCTTGTACTCTGTTTAGACCAGTGTGTTCAGGGACTGATGCTCTTAGTTACTCAGAGCTAACAGTTGACTTTTAATGCCTTCAATTTAAAATATGCTCTGTTCTAGTAAATGAAAGGGAACCCAAACTGAGACAAAAATATTTGGTCTAGTGATGGTTCAATCCTGGAGTTATATACAAATTTACCTTTCACAAAAATCTGAAAGCTCAGGCACAAGGTTTGGGGTTGATATTTTTGCATTTTTCTGCCAGATAAATAAAGCTGATGCACATATAGGATATTATAGGTAAGTACGTAAATATGTTGTCATCCAAAGATTTTGGAGCGGTATATAGCATAAACATTCTGGTGCTCATGTAGTAGCAGTAAAGGTTCACTGATAAGGGAGAGTTGTTTTACAGAAACTTAGACTTTTTCTTTAAGCCAGTACTGGAAATTAGTAGCAGTAGGACTTCTGATGAAATTTTGGCTTTAGCAAATCCATTATCTTATTCTTTATTGCTGTTAACAAGGCTACAGTAACACTGAATATTGTTGGACTGTTTGTATTTTTTAGCTAATTGTTAAAACCTTACTGCAGTAATTGTCATTAAAAACTTAGTTCATCAGAGCTAGACATTAAAGATTTATTAGTATGCTTACAAATAGATAACATGTATTGTAATATGGTAACTCATAAATTTTTGAAAATGTTTAAGAAAATCAGGCACTTCTGCCAGTACATTGATTTTTTTTGAAGTTTAGAGATTTCATAACTAATGTTTTCTTGAATGTGTTTCAGCCATATAACAGTTAACATGGTGCTTTCAAAATAGAGTATGATGAATTTACAGAAGTTACTTGCCTCTTAACTCCTCTGTGCTCTAAATATGTTGCAAATTATATAGCTCCAGCATGCTTGTAAATTTATTTACTATTCCCTGTGAGTCATTGATAAGTAGGCCTTGTACAAGACAGAAACAACTTGGTCTTTGGCTCCTGTTACGTCACCTGCTAATATGGCAACATGTTGAGAAATACAAAGCAATAAAACTTGTTATTTACCCATCTGTGCCAAGTTTTGCCTCTGATAAATACTTTTATAAAGTTTGTGGATATCATTTCTTCTTTCTATTATTAAACTAGTGTCTTCTTCCTGACAGATGAATCATCTTATTTCTGGCTGGTTTGATGTGTTCAGTTGATTTGCCACGTCACTTAAAAAAAGAATGCTTTCCACCTTAGTGCAAATCAGCAAGTCAGACCTATAACAAACAGCATATTGGAAGGTATAACCAGGAAAATGGCAGTTCTGAATTAATACCTTTAAATACTTCACCTGATATAAAATTATTCATTACATCCAATTATGTAGGAAATGCAAGGTCGGTAGAGTGAGCCTGTTTCCTAACTCTTTCTTGGTTCAAGGTTGGGCATAATTTTGCCTTTTTACTGGGATTGAAAGCAGACAACTGGATTGTTTTGAACAAAGACAGTAATGATTCTAACTGTTGATATAAAACCAAATTTCAACAATTCATGTGCTCTTTATTCAGTAAAAGATATTCCCAATTTTTATATTATATCATTGAGCAAAAAGAACCTGCAAATCTACACTTTTCCTTAAAATTTTTTAGCTGACTTAACTGGAACTTGTAAATATCTTTTTTATCTATCTATTGCATGAAATATTTAAACAAGATGATGAGACATGATGTGACTCATCTTTGCTCTATCTCCATGGATATTATGTATTTACAGTAAAAGTTGATTACAGTTGTTTTAGCATCACAGGGCATGTGACACATTTTATTTTTTTTTTTCCCTCAAAAAAATGTTCTGGAGGTGATTTGGAAGCAATGTATACTTTAATGATCATAGAGAGTGTGTAAATAACGGGAGCAGCAAGATTTGCAGCTTGAAGTTTTTATGGATTTTTGCTATGCCTTTCTGTTCTGCATAAAAACATGGGGAAAAATTCAATTTGTAATGAGATCTGTGCTGAGTATCTCCTACTGGCATAATTAAGTGAAGGGTAATTTATTCTAGGACTGAAAGAGAAGGACCAAACTGAATCTGAACTCACATCCTTAAAATTTAATATTAGAGACTTTTTAAATCTTAATTTTTCTGAAGGAGATTTCAGGAGTTTCCCTTCTGAGTTCTCAAATCTGTGCCAAGTTTACTGAGTGTGATATTGTGGTTATTTTTTATCAGAAAAGAATATCAGTATTTTGGGAATCTGGATGTAAGTCTCCTGGTACAAAAGCCTCATCTGCTGTCAGTTATACTTTACAACTCTTGTCTTTATAAGATCCAAATTTTAACCTTGAAAAGTAATATTTCTTGTATTTCTTCTATTGTTGAGCTGCAAAACCAAAATACTTGTTTGAATACTAATATGAGTTCTTCACTTCAAGATACTGCTTTATGCTAGAGATGCTTAAAATTTTCGTTTTGTATGTTATCTTAATGTAAGTTCTATTTTTGATAGAGGAAGGTTGAGAGTTAATTCAAAAAATGATTATTTATTAAAGTTAGCTATTCTAATTGTATCTTTTCAGAAGACTTTAACTTGCTAGCAAGAAAGAAAGGTACTTAGTGTAAATTATGAAATGGTGCAAATGCTATACACTTAAGATAATACATGACTGACATGTATTTTGAATTTCTTCTCTTTTTCAATTAAAAACTCATGGGGATATCACATATTGCTGTGGTTCCATATCTGTTTTCCTCTGAAAGCAAATCACAGTAGAGATGTAGCATATCTGTAACTGCATTTGTTTTCCCAGTGGGATTTCAAAAGATCATGGAATGCTTAGATGTGGGAACTTAACTTAAGCTTCCTTGAAAATCCCTATCTGCATTAGAAAATTACACAGCTACATTTTCAACCTTCTGCATCTGTAGTTAAAGTTCAGCCATTGCAGAGGACTCAAAGACTAATATTTTCAAGTTTCATTAAAAATGCATCTAGTCAGTTCGTTACCTAACTGGAAGCTCAGGTCTTACAACAATTTGTCCAGTAATATATTTCTGACTCTTAACTGCTGAAGCCAGCATATGTGTATATTTCCCAAAGGATTTAATTCACTCCCAAACATGTGTAAATTTGTATTTATGTTCCAATAAGACTTTAGGCTATTTTTCCCACCTGTCACTTTAATATCATTCTATTCCACAGCATGTTTGAAGTCCTGCCTTGTCTTTTATTTCTAACCCTTGGTAAATAAAATTGGATCAGCAGTAAACAGCACCTTAATGGTATTTGTTCCTGTTGCTCAGAAGCAGGTCAGGTCAGACTGCTTTCTGCCTGACCTCTCTAGATTGCAGGGATAGAACCCCAGCTCCATAATCCAATACCATAAGTATCTCTGGTTCACATTGACTGTATTGATAAAGGAAAGTATCATGTCTAAGTAACTATTATTTTTTTCCAAGTGTATAGATAGAAGATAAAAATTTAAAATGTCAAAAAATACAGGCTTCTAAGAAAACATACAAGAATTACTCAAGGATACAATTAATACTGTTACTATTTATCTTTTTTTTTTTTTTCTTTTTTTGAGAAACTATGATTACAATAGAGAATAAACAGGCTGAATAACAGAAGGAGAAAATATGAAAATCAGTTCCTTAAATATTTGTCCATACACATTAAAGCTTTCTTTGAAGAGACTAATGTGACTGTTGTCAAGGCGGGACACTAAAATAGGTATGTGAGCACCGTTCGTGCAGCACAGTAATTTTTACAACCTAGACAATTTTCTGACATGAAAATTTAAATTTTTTAAATTTAAATTTAATTTTTTTAAATTTAAATTTTAAAATGCTCTTCAATTTCTATGTAGAATTAATGATTTTTTAATTAATTGTGCTTCACAAATTCCACATGTCCTGTCCTGGAAATGTCATATTATAACATATTGATAATTCCAAAAATTTGTCCTTTTGGCAGACACAGTATTTTGATATATATAGTTAATATAAAGTCAAAGAAAACAAAACTTAATCAAAAAGAACCAAATGAAGAAGTCTTGTTTTTAGAATCAAAATTAACATTTTCAATGAAATTAGTATTTTTTCTATTAAAATAACAACTGCATTCTGTATGAAAACTTAATTTTACTTTTTTGCTCTTAGTTTTGTGTGTGGAGGTGTGAGATCATCATCAGGTAGGATATTTAGGTGACATGAGGAGCATCCTAGTTTCTTTTTGTCTGATAGGTAGACTGGTTTGGCCTGCATGACAGTTCACCAGAAAGCTCTGCTTATATATTGAAAACCCCCTACTCAGTCCTGAACTTGTTTCTTGCCTCTTGAAATATTGTTTTCTTATGCGATTGAAAATGACACTGTGGCTCCTTATACAGCATAAATTTTAGCTTCAAATCTGGCCCAAAAATAGTTCTGTGAACTTTCACATGAAGTCTACCAAAGCAAAACTCGGGCTTGCTTTCATATTACAAAGAATACTCTATGAATATGAGATTTAAAAGAAACGGATCTGGTTTTTTAGAAGACTAAATGTGCTGGTGCTTCTACTGAAGAATAAATGTGTTGTGGTAGCTAGTTTTCTAAATATTAAATACGTAGGTATAGATCAGCCTTGGACATGTGCCTCTGAAACCTGCAGGTTTCTGCAGGTAGCTGAGATGCAGTAAACCTCATGCAATTGGAACTAATGGTTTCATTTTATTTCTCTGTATTTCCATCTTGATTACATACCAGCAAGATAACCAGTGACTAGAGAAGCAGATAAAACCCAAAACTAACCAAGAAACACCATATTTCTTTACTGAAAAGAGCAACTTGAGGATCCTTGTTGGATCTCCTCTGTGTTCTTGTATGCTGTGATTTTTGCTCATAGTGACTTTGTCTTGCTTTCTATGTTTGTCAATCCACTCCTTAAAGAGGGTTTAGCTATGTTATATATCCTAAATAGAAGCTATTTATGTGTGTGCTCATAGATGTAAACCTGCAATTGTATAACTGAAAATACTTACAATTTCTTATTTATTTATACATTTTCGTTCTGAGAGTGAAACATAAAGGTTTTTTGTCTACAAAAGGAGAGTTTGTGGCCTTTGGAAGAGGGGGCAGGCCTCTCATGATGACTATAAAGAGGTAGTGAGGTTATGCAGGGAGAAAATTAGGAGAGCCAAAGCCCAACTGGAACTCAACCTGGCTGCTGCTTTTCAAGACAAAAAAAAAAAAGCTTCTATAAATATATTAACAACAAAAGGAGGACTAAGGAGAATCTCCACCCTTTACTGGATGCAAGGGGAAACACAGTGACAAGGGATGGGGAAAAGGCTGAGGCGCTTAATGCCTTCTTTGCCTCAGTCTTTAGCAGTAGAAGTAGTTATTCTATAGACACCCAGCCCCTGAGCTGGAAGACAGGGAGGGGAGACAGAATGAGACCTTCACAATTCAAGAGGAAATAGTCAGTGAGCAGCTGTACCATTTAACCATACACAAGTCTATGGGTCTGGATGGGTTACACCCAAGAGTACTAAGGGAGCTTGCAAAAGCGCTCACCAAGCCTCTATCATTTTCCAGCAGTCCTGGCTAACTAGGGGGGGTTCCAGTGGACTGGAGGGTAGAAAATGTGACACTCATCTACAAGAAATGCTGAAAGGAGGATCCAGGGAACCACAGACCTGTTAGCCTGACCTCAGTGCCATGGTAGATCCATGGAGCAGATCATGCTGAATGCCATTATGAACCATACACAGCACAACCAGGCCATCAAGCCCAGTCAGCCCATGGGTTTATGAAAGGCAGGTCCTGCTTGATGAACCTGATCTCCTCCTAGGACAAGATGACCTGCCTAGTGGATGAGGGAAAACCTGTGGCTGTTGCCTACCTGCACTTCCATGAAGCCTTAGACACTGTTCCCCACAGCACTCTCAGGAAAACACTGGCTGCTTATGGCTTGGATGGGCACATACTCTGCTTGGTGAAGTACTGGCTGGGCAGCCAGGCACAAACCGTGGTGGTGAATGGAGTTAAATCCAGCTGGTGGTCGGTCACGTGGTGTTCCTCAGGGCTCAGTACCGGGACCACTTCTGTTTGACATCTTCATCAATGATCTGATGAGGACATAGAATACACCCTGAGTAAATTTGCAGATAACTCCAAGTTGGGTGGGAGTGTTGATCTGCTTGAGGGTAGGGATGTTCTGCAGAGGGACTTAGACAGACTGGATTGATGGGCCAAGATCAATTGTATGAGCTTCAACAAGGCCAAGTGCCAAGTCCTGCACTTGGGCCTCAACAACCACTGGCAATGCTACAGGCTTGGGGAGGATTGTCTGGAAAGCTGCCTGGCACAAAGGGACCTGGGGGTGCTGATCGATAAGCAGTTGAATATGAGCCAGCAGAGTGCCCAGGTGGCCATGGCCAATGACATCATGACCTGTGTGAGCAACAGTGTGGCCAGCAGAACTGGGGAGGTGATTGTCCCGCTGTACTTGGTACTGGTGATGCCACACCTTGAGTACCATGTTTAGTTTTGGGCACCTCAATACAAGAAAGAGATTGAGGTGCTGGAACAGGTCCAGAGAAGAGCAACGAAGCTAGTGAAGGGCCTGGAGAACAAATCTTGTAAGGAACTGCTGAGGGAACTGGGGCTATTTAGTCTGCAAAAGAGGATGCTAAGCAGAGACCTTATTGCTCTCTACAGCTGCCTGAAAGGACATTGTAGAGAGGTGGGTGCTGGTCTCTTCTTGCAAGTAACTAGTGACAGAACAAGAGGGAATGGCCTCAAGCTGCACCAGGGGAAGTTTAAACTGGACGGTAGGAAAATTTTTTTCACTGAAGGGGTTGTCAGCCACTGGCAGAGGCTGCCCAGGCAGGTGCTTGAGTCACCATCCCTGGTTTTGTTTAAAAGCTGTGTAGATGTGGTGCTTGGGAATCTGATTTAGTGGTGGACTTGGTAGAGTAGGGTTAATGTTTGGACTTGATGATCTTAAAGGTCTTTTCCGACCTAAATGATTCTATGAATCTATGATATTCCTACTTTTAGCTGCATTTATGATGAACATAGTACTGGATATAGTGTGCCACCTTGCCCAAACAGTATGTGAGAAAGGGAATATATCACTAATTAGTCCTACCTAGTGAATGTCAACATGTTGTTTTTTTTTGCAAAATAATGAGTGTTTAGATAATAAGAGGAAAAATACCAGTCTCTAATATAATCATGTAAAGTTTAGCCTATCTTTTAAATGATGTAATCAGGTTAGAGAGAGATGGTAATACCCCTGGAAACACTTAGACTCTTCTTTAAAAGAAGATAAAATGTACATATAGTGTCTTGATGCAACAAAAATGGAGGCGGGAAAGTAACTGAAAGAGCTCAGTGACTGTATACTCAAGTTCACTAAGGAACAATAGGAAACATTGTGACTCTGTGAACAAACTTCTCCATTCCTTCCAAACATAAAACTTACGCTTGCATCACTTGAAGTAAAGAACACCTATTGTGTCCTGCTCCTTTTTCCTCTATTCCCTTGCATTCTCCTGCACTTCCCAAATGTGCAGTGAAATATTTGCAATGTAAGACATTAGTCTGCAGAAGAGGAGGCTAAGCAGAGACCATATTATTTATGTCCCAAAATATTTAATACCTGGTCAAGGGAAAATTCAAATTGTAGCTGCTTAACCTTCATAATCTGTGACCAAGGAATGGCCTGGCCATGGAGGGCAAGAAGGCCCAAGTGCAGAAGGCATTGAACCGATTGGATGCAGGAATGCTAGTACAGAAGGTGTCTCTGTGAGGGACTGAAGTGATGTTAAGTCAAGAAATGGCACCGTGTTGTCTCATGGCAATCCATCATCCATGGGAAGGGAGTGCTCAGGGGCCACCTGAGCAGCAAATCCAGGATGAGGAATGGACCCATTGCTGGGCTGAGGTGCCTTGTGTTCGTTGGATTGGTGCCAGTGCAAGTGTATGAAAGGAACCACCTCATGGTGCACCTTTGGAGACTCCCTGTAGAACGGCTTAAAGTGGTAGGACTCTGTCCAATGAATTGTGCAATAAAGCTGTTGCATTTAGGCAGAAATGTATGCTAATTTCCTGGAACTGGCATTCAAGTTCTGTCTTCCATTTTCTAGGCTTCCCCTCCTACCATTTTGTTGAGTGTAACACACAATATCTGCAGAAAGTAAACAGGTGTGATTTAAGGCAGCTACAAGCATGCATGAGAAGATGTATTAAACCACAGAGAAGATAAGAGACAGTGTAAATATTGATCTTTCAGGTTTAGCCTATAAAGAGTTACAATGTTCGTTAGGGTTTCTGTTTGCTCTTTCCCATTTACTGATGACAGATCACTGTTATTAGATCTTGCAGGCAATGGGCAGAGATTTAAGAGCTGAATATCCCTGCAGCTATCCTTTTAGAAGCTGTAGTTTCTTGTTAGTGGTCATAGGAACCACATTCTTCTGAGACATAGTTGTGAGAGGAAGTTTTGGCAAGCTGGTTTAATAAACTTTCAGCAAACATCCCAAGACCAAGAAGAGTTTGGTGTGGGTTTAGGGATTGCATTTTTTTGTGTTTCTCAACTAACAAATAGTTCTTTTTTCTGTTCTTTTGTGTGTGTGTGTGTGTGTGTGTTTTGTGTGTGTGTGTGTTTGTTGTTTTTTTTTCAACAGCCATTTCCTACATTTTGTAACAGGTGCATAAAAAAAAGCTAACGAGGATATTTTCATATGTTGACGGGCCCAAGCATGTTTTCTTTGCTAGTTCTTGGGTACACAAATAGACTTCACATGGGAACATAAATAAATTTTGGTGACACTGTTTTTATGATCAATATTGTCTCCTGTTGATGGTTTACTCATCATCTTTGCATTCTGCTTAAGGTGACATGGGAAGATAATCAGCATTTTGGAGGCAATTAGAAGTTTTGTATTGAAGTTGTTTTGCTTATTAAAAGAGTATCTTCTGCAGAAAAAGGAATTAACATTCTTATTGTGTGAAGAATTTGGAAATACATTATTAATGTGCTGGATCACATTGCAGAAGCTGCCTATCTGGAAAGAGAAGAAAGCTGTGCTCTCAAGATTACTCTCCAGATCATCCATAATTTGTTTGGGGTTTTTTTTGTGGATCAGTGAAATGAAAACCTGACACAATGTTGCTCTGAGCAGTGGCCTGCCACCTGTAAGATACAGTAGGTTAAAAGCAAAAATGAGGTGCTTGGCAATGTGTTTGTAGCAATCTCCCATAATGACTAATTACAGTTTTTAATTTTAACTTCAGATTGAGATTCATGTACTGGTAAAAAAAAAAAAATGGAAATGGAATAGAAAGATGGTCTGGTGGCTCAGACACCAGTCTAGAAGTTAAAAAAAAAAAAAATACTAAAAAATAGTGGGGATTTGCCACAGATTATCAGTATGACCTGGCACTTGCTATGCGATGTGTTTTTCCCATGTTTTCTGTTATTGCTTGGTCTTAGTTATACACCTTCATAAATAAAGCCCTGCTTACTCATTACTACATAATGTGTAGAAGTCCTTATCTTCCCTGAGTGTCAGAGAAGGCTCGGCTAACTCCTTTTGGAAATGAACCACTTCACTAACTGGGGTACAGGTGGTCATTTGGGGGAAAGCATTATTGAATAGATTTACTGGAGAAAAGGACTTTTTAGTGTGAGCTGAGAAGGTAGAATTATTTTAGTGAAGAAAAAGAAAAAAGTTACAAATACTAGTATATAGAAAGACAAGAAAAAAAAAAAGTAATGGGGAACTATAACAAAGTTTTTTCAGCATCAGTTTAATTGAACATGGGATTGCATTCAATGAAGCAATTAATTTTAATTTTATGAATACTACTCTAAAGGTGTCTCTATATATCAAATGCACATTTTACTGGCTTAACATATTTACATTTCTTTTACATTTCACCCTAATACCTATGCCTAATGCTTATTTGAATGTGTTTAAAACATCTTTATAATTGTTTTTACTCTGTATTTTTGATTACTTAAATTTAATTTCTTCTCAACCTAGTCTTTATTCAGCAGTTACTGCATGTACAAAACTATGTTGTAAAAAATTGACAATAGGGGACATGGAGTATGTTCCTATTAACAGATCTACCCTTGTAAATATGTGGAGGTCTTACTTTCTAAACAACTGCATGAACAAAAAACTTGTGCAGCACTTGTAGTCTTCTGACCTAAATTACCAAATATTCTGCATGTGTCAGTGGGCATCAGAAAAGCTGTATTAACTGAACAGTGGAAATTCTTAGTCTGAGGCCACTGTGAAAGAAACTGATAGATGAGATCTAAAAGAGGAGGAAGACAGAAATAGACCAAATGTAACCACAGTGGGACTGTGATTGGAACGCAAGTTCTCACTGAAGAACCACCGTTTCAGGTCTACTTCAGAGATGCATTAGGTAGATAAAGATGAATGTGCATTTCAAATTATACTTCATCAAAGTAATTATCTCTTAATGAAGTACTTGCTAGGTGGTGGTTGTGCAATGTGGTATGAAACCCTAAGTGAATAAAATAAATTCAATTTTTTCATCTTGTCTTTTCTGTCCATTAATATGTGACATGCTCATAGCTCTTTTAAGATTGATAATACGTGAAATAATGAACACAGACATTGTTTTTGGTCCCTCTTATCTTTTACTTTGATCCAAGATGACTATTTTAACATTTCTTCCCATACTTTAGTTCATTTTTTTCCCAGATGTCAAGTAAGGCACATTCCGGATGTATTTCACACCTAAATGACTGGACTAATGGAATGATGTTTATAAGGGAAGGTGTATTTTATGCAAGCACCCTGGACTATTAATCACAAGAATATGAATTAAGGTCTGACATGCTTATTTTTTGTATTATGTATGAAACTTGCTTATTTACTTTCATGCTATTACAATGAAAAGAAATAGACCAGATCTAAATGGCAATGTACTGTAGTGTGAAGCAATTAACTGAGCTATATGTCCCCTTCAGTCAGGATAATTTTCTATTAAATGTACAAATTCATAGATACAGGACAAAACAATCCTGGGCTTGTGAGTAACTCAGCCAGGAGCAGCAGAAAAGAAACACTCTCTTAATAATGAAATGGAAATCTAAATGGAGTATGTGGATGAAGAAACAGTAAAATTGTCTGATGAATGTGTGACTGTAAGAGGGGCTGAGACTGAAATTTGATGTGTTTCATGTATTAGGTTGATGATTTCCTCTATGAAGATTCCCAAGCTGCACAGTCCTATGCGGTGTAAACTATTCAGATTGTACTCTAGTTATTGGGAAGTTTTCCTGTTGCTTTTGATAGTGCAGGTACTAGACCCTCTTTTAATATTTTTTTTTCTTTCCCCCTCTGACACCTCAAATGAATACTTTTTATGGTTTAGGATAGATTACTATCTCTTACTGAAACTTCTTATCAGCATACTTGCAATTAAATTAGGACCTTGAGTAGGATATCTATACCTGTAATATGATAGTGCAGTCAGGTAAGGAGAAGTACCAAAACCAGTCAGATAATAACCAAATTCAGTGAATTATTCTTTTTTGTTTGTTTGTTTTGGTTTTGTTTTTTTTTTTTGTAAAAGGCAAAAATCATAAAGATTTTAAGGTGCCAAAGTCAAAAGAACCTTCCTGCCCCCTTCATATAGCACTGACAGCATCCTGTGACACTTGTCATGCTATGAATTAGGTTTACAGACTCAGATCAATGGTCTTTAACATTTTAAAGGACTTAAATATGTATATTTGATTTGCCTTATATTTCAAGATGTACTGAAAGAGATCTACCTCTTGCGCAACAAGACAGAAAAGCTGATTCCCCAAATGACACAGGGACTAGTGGAAACTGCCCAGGATGTTACATTCTATGGTTTTATCTATTTGCCTGTTATGTTTATACATACAGTTTTATTTATTTGTCTGTTTCTCAATCTGTTTGTCTCTGTATGGTATAAATTCTGTGGAAACAACAGCACTGGACAGGAGTGTAATATGTTAAAATGCAAGTGTGTTGTAGATAATTATTTATCTACATTTAGATAAATTTTATTGATAATAGAGAATAGATAATGTATGATATTTATCATACATTATCTATTTAATAATTAGATGCCTGTAGTGGCATCTAAGTGATTTCTTCCTTGAAAAGGTGAGAAGGAAGGATCGGCTTGTATAAGTTTGTCTTTTTGCCTGTTGCTGCAGAGTTATTTCAACTGTAAAATAAAAAGAACAAAATAATTCCCTTATCTGATGACCTATGACTTCTCTACCTGAATGTTAGAAAGATTTTCTTAGGTATTTGAGTTTTCTCTCTCTGGAGTCATATCAGCCTGAAAAGCTGCACCCACCTGGGTTCATTTAATGAAATTTTAATGGCATAAAGTCAAGTTCTGGCAATATAAGTACTGGGGATCTTAAGATCTTGGTAGGAAAGTAATTAACAAGGAATAAAAAATGGCAAGTAATGCTTCTAGCAAGGAAGCTTTACCATATATAAGAATTTTAAAAGCTTTCAGGAATTTTTTAAATACAGCTTAGAATAATATTAGGAAAAAAAAATCCCAAGTAATCACAAAAAGGTGATCAAGTTTCAATTATTTTTCCTTAAGCTTAATTGTCCTGTTTTCTTGAAGGCGCTAACATTCTTGCCATTAAAGTAACAATCCAAGATGAAGGTGTTCTGGTTAAACACTCTGAAGATATCAATAATATTTTCTGGAGGACTTTGGGGTTGTCTATCAAATTCTTGCCAGAGAATTTGATTATAGGAGCTTGATTTTCACTGTGAGGGTCACAGAGCTCTGGAACAGGCTTCCTAGTGGGATTGTGGAGTATTCTTCTGTGGGGACATTTAAAAACCTCCTGGACATGTTGTTATGTGACCTGCTCTAGACGGTCCTACTCTGGCAGGGCGGTTCGACTAGATGATCTTTCAAGGTCCCTTCCAACCCTTAACATTCTGTGATTCTGTTATTTTGAGGCCTATGATTAGTGACAGAATTGTTTACATAGAACTTAATACTTCTATTTTTCAGGTTGTATATATCTTCTTTGAAATAAATGAACTTATTCTGAAGTGAAGGTCTGACATGATCCTTTCAGGCTTTTTGAAAATTCACATTTTTTTTAATCCTCATCTTACTTTTGCATCTCATTAAAAGTGATTTTTAGGAGCTGCAAGGTGTCCCTGGGCTGGTGAGGATATGTTTCCAGATGACATAAGATGGTGACATATTAGTGACTCTGAAGCCAGTACAGCCAGATATGACTGCCAGCAGTGGACAGTGATATTCTCCTTGAAAGACTGACATGAAAAAGTGTTTATGATCAATAAAAGGCATAATTTTAAAAGTTTATTTGTGTCTGTTATTAAGTGCCAAGGGGAGAGCCTGTGTATAATATATGGAACATGCAGTATCTGCTGTAATTGACATCTTTGCTTGTGGGCAGAAGGAAGAATAAGAGATGGCAAGATCTTTGAAGAATGGAGTTTCTTTCTTGATACTGGGCTCAGGGAAAGTGCATCCATTTGAAACTGGGTAGTTTTAGTCTTTGACAAAATCTGGAAGAGACCTGAAGAGATCTACATCCTTATCCTTACGTGAAGGTGAAATGAATTAAATACACACAGATGGAAGAAGGTACAGAGCTATGAATACTTAAAAGTAACACAATCAATGGTGATTCAATCCAAAACTGTCAATCAAGCAGCGTTCATAACAAGTAGGATCCAAAATAAGGCTACTGGTAAAGCCAGGAAAGATTTGGATCCTTTTGAACGGTGTAGTTCCAAAGGACTTCTTAACTGTTGCTTGGCAGAATGGAAAAAGAAGAGTTATTAACAGACTTTCCTGCTTGAATTTGAGGCACAGGTAAAGCCTGGTGTCTTGGTTTGAAAGACAGGAATCTGCCAAGGAAGGCAGGAGCCCCCCTTTAGAATGGAGAATACAACTCCCTCCCCTCCGAATGCTTATAATTTGAAATTAAGGGGCTTTCAGGCAAAGATGAGGAATAGGAATAACCGTT
>WTSP01012366.1:10887-36313 GCA_025331215.1 Actenoides lindsayi | reverse complement strand
AGTTAATTAGAAGAACTGAGCTGAAAAGTAAAATTACTGAACAGAATTAGTTCTGTTTTCACTCAAACCAGGACAACCTAGTAGAGCTCTCAGAATCTTGTGCTCCAATATTTATTTTCTCCTGCTTGATGTCATCCTGACTGTTTTCAGCCTAAACAACTCTTATTCCTGCTTAGTATTCAGGTACTCAGCTTCTGGTTTGAATGTAATAGAATTTTCTGTATATAAATGTAAAAGTAAATTAAGGAATTTTTTCTACAGACCTTGTGGTTGACACCAAAAGAGATGAGCAAGCTTTTAGAGGTTGTTCCAAAGTGAAGAGAGTCTAGAATCGAAATGGGCTTTGCTGACAGTGTCAGAGAGAGAAGTGTCTGATTCAAAGGCATTATGGTGTACATCTGAAGTATGCTCTATAATATTTTACTGTTCATTATCTGTGGAAGACATTTCTATTAAAAACATAGCTGTAATAATGTATAAAAGTCCGTACAAACTAATTATGTTTAAAGCAATAGTTGGCAGTCCAGAGGAGCAAAAGCCATAGACTGGGAAGGAGTTAGTCACAGAATAAAGTTATAGAGTGGAAAGCCATAGACTGTCAAGTCTACAACCTACAAAGAGCTTGCACTGGCAACATCAATGAGAGCCTACTGAGTCTGGTGAACTCTACAGATTATCATTTGCTTCTACTGTTCTATGCAGGGTCAAATGGTACTGTTCCAAGGAAACTTACAACCACTAAAAGAGACTTTATGTGCCTTGGAGGAATGTTAAAAGGATCTGGAGCATGGGTGGTTTCCTCTATCCTCTGAGTCAGATGAAGGGGTTCAGGAAGAAGAAGACAAATTGAACAGGTCAGTGCCTGGACACATGGCTGGTGCATAACACAGCAATGTACATTCACAGCCCAGAAAGTCAATCATATCCTGGGCTGCATCAAAAGAAGTGTGGTCATCAGGTGGAGGGAGGTGATTCTGTGCCACTGCTCTGCTCTTTTGAAATCCCATGTGTAATACTGCATCCAGGTCTGGGGCCCCCCAGGACGGGAAAGATAACAGTGTATTAGAGTGGGTCCATAGGAGAGCCATGAAAATGATCAGAGGGCTGGAATATTTCTCCTATGAAGAACGGCTGAGAAAGTTCGGGTTTTTCAGCATAGAGAAGAGAAGGCTCTGATAATACTTTGTTGAAGCCTTTCCATATATAAAGGGAGCTCGTAAGAAAGATGGAGAAATATTTAATTCCAGGGTCTGTAGTGATAGGACAAGGGGGAATAGTTTTAAAGTGAGTAATGGTAGAATTAGATTGAATATAACGAAGAACTGTTGACTCAGTGTGGTAAGCCACTCAAACAGGATGCCCAGAGAATCTGTGGATGTCCTATCCCTGGAAATGGTCAAAGGCAGGTTGAATGGGGCTTTTAACAATCTGATCTAATGAAAGATTACCCTGCCTGTGGCAGAGAGGTTGGACTAGGTGATCTTTAAAGGTCCCTTTCACCCCAAACCATTCTACCATTCTATGATCCTATGAGTTGAGGAATTTTCTTCAGAAGATGCCTTTGATCAATAAGGACTTTGTTTCTGAGACATGTTATGAGCCATGAGCAAGTGCAAAAATGCAGACATCATTAAAGACAAGAGCAACTATTTTGAGCAATTTAGGTAGAGTGCTATGAAAGCAAGCAGAGCTAGAAGTAGCTGGTGGGAGTAGTTACTGAGGCAAGATCAATTGACAGTGTGTGGGTTGACTATTAGAAGTTAGCATGATTTAGCAGGTAGAACAACCAGGCACTTTAAAAGGTGGAATACAGCTTGTTGATGCCTTTCTATACTCTGAGACAAGTGACAGAGCAATGGAGCCTAGACAATACAAATGGTAAACTAGGAACGCCTAATAGGACATTAGAAGTTATCAGCTGCTCTAATAGTTGTTCTATCAGTAATTCAGAAGAGGAAGATGTCAGGAAATTGAATATCAATGGAGTTTGTTAAAGAAATAGTCAATCCATATTATGCCATTTGTCTTTCTATTGCATTTATTTAAGGGAACTACTGCTGTTTGAATCACCTTTTGCAAATGGGAAACATTAACTAAGTACTACAACAGCTTATGTTGATGTGGTCCCTAATAAGTGAATCTGTACATTTCCTGACAGTTACCACCCAGCAGAACAGCAGCACATATTCTTCCTTAGTATCACTTATTCATGCCATACATATGTGGGTATTTTTGAGGTTTTTTCTCATTAGAATTTCACCAAATGCTATAAAAGTTATTCTATGTTTCTATTGTTTTCCTCCACTCACATAATTTCTATCATGCTGATAAGATGGAAAGTAGGAACTGAAATGCCTACAGGAAGTTTTGTCTCACTGTGGCAGTTAGAGAGGAGCTATGCCTTCCCTATCTCACAATGAAGGGAACAAATCTGGCTTTTCTCACAATGTATAAATCAACAATGACTCAGCTGGTCTCTGCAGAGTAACGGGCACATAACCAGTGAAGTTATGATCAAAATCAAGCCTCAGATTTGATAGATGTACTCCAAAATTGTTATGGACTCCTTACCTGATGTCAAATAAGAGTCAAAATAGAGTCAGTCTCACAGTTCACCTTAGGAAAAAATGGCGTACTACTGAGGGCAAGGAAAAACTAATAATAAAGAAATCTTTACTGCCACAGTAGTTGTCCATTACAGAATTTCCCACACCTCCCCTTAACAATTTTTAGAGCGAGTTATTGCAGAGTTTGAATATAACACTGTGTCAGCTACCAGTACTATCCTCCGGTATTCAAAGACTTCATGTTGTGGTATAACAGTAATTTCAGATATTAATAGTTTCCACAGGTTTTCCATATTTCAGGAAATGCTGCATATTATTTCACACTTCCTCAGGTTTGAAACCTATTCATCTATACTATACTGTTTTCTTTAATATTCTTTTTCACTATTACTGTACTCTCACTTTGTTATCTCTAAGGTCATTCAAAACTCCTTTTCTAAGAACAATTTCCAACAAGTTCTTCACCTCAGTCTGTACAGAATTAATAAAGATATTGAGGCCTTTCACAACCTTTTGTCTCATTGACATTGCTGTACAAATGGAGATTTCTGTGGGTGATGACATACTTGTGCTATGCATGTTGTTGACAATACTCAGTGACATGATTTTTCCATCGTAGTCCAATCATTCTAAGACATTCCTTGGACTGAAGTAGCTTTCAACTAGAATTCTTCATAAAATGTATTTTTCTATTTGCACATTTCCTGTCACCAGAACATGTTAATCCTAATTGATAGAGAAAGGTACTTTCAAATAAACATGTCCATACTCTGTTTTTTCTTCATTTAAAAAATTTTAATGCAACAGATTTAACCATGTATGTCTTAATAAATCAGCCCAATAAGTGTGTCTGTTTGTGTGTATGTTTATGTATGAATTTGGTTTTGTATTTGTTAAAGAAGGGCAATGTTTAAAACTCACCACAGATATTATGATAACAATTAATTCAATAACATTCTACTTCACCTTTTAAATTTTATCTTCAAGTGTCCTTTTTTACATTGCCAGTTGCATGTCAGTTTATTGCATCTTTTTTTTTATATAACTGTGCATTTACCTATACCCTTTGCCATAGTAAGAGCCAAGCCTATGCTTTCACTCACTGTTACAAGTTAAAATACCAAAACGTAATACCAGAAGTACACTCTAATCAACAGCTACAGATGATAAAAAACCCCATAGCTTTTTAAAGCCGATTTGAAATTGGAAAATCAATAAAATATTGAAAGGCACTGTAGAAAAAAGTACCTTCATGTAGGAAATGCAAATCCCCTAATTCATTCCTGTTTACACTTTATTATGTCCCTAGCCATTCCCCAGGACTTATCTGTTTCATTCAAGGAAAGTGCACTTTCTGGTCTTGAATGAGTGATTGATGTCTTTGTTAAGTTTTAATTTAAAAAAAAATAAATCTGAAATTAAATAGTTCTGTATATATAAACTATGAAATGTTAGTAATAAAAAACTATCTTGCATCCACTATCTATAATCTAAAAGCATGCAAGAATCTTGTAGAAGACAGAATGGAATACATCTATGTATCTTAATTCCTTAGCAGAGGCCAGGAGACTGGTGAGTGTTCTGTCCTGGAACAAGATAAAATCTGTGTTTCTAGATTATGCCCATCAGTGACAGAACCAAAGGTTCCTGCTAAGTAGTATGCTGACTTGTTTCTGTGTAAGTTCAATTTTAAATTACTGTATCTCCTGTAGGAGTGATGTATCTTGTGTGAGTGACGCTAGAACCATATTACGATTATTTGGCTAAACTGATTTTTAGAATAAAATGACTTGGTTTTGATTTTTGGGAGGATCTCTTTGCTTTTGTCAGAAAATTCCTTTGACTAATAGAATTTTTAAAAACATTTCTTATTCACTTTAGGAGAGGTTAAAGAACATTCCTTGGACTTAAATAATATTAAGTTCCCAGCTTCAAGGTTTCATGGAAGGTGTTGGGACTTAGCTTCACCTTCCCAAGATATTTAGTTGTCTTGCTTCTGTGGTTGTGCAGTTGCATTTTCCTACTTTATGGAGTGCTGTAGAGAGACAAATATAGAAAATACTCTAGGCTTCTTTTACAAAATTTTGTCTTATAGTAACAGGCCCCTAAAGTACATGTGAAGTTTCATGCAAAGGATGTTAGTCATGATGTGGAAGTCTGAACATTAAGTCTGAATAGAAGAATGTAACAGCCCCAAAACATGAAATCATGAAAAAAAAATTGAGCACCAGGGCAGAGAGTACCTTGTTTCATTGTCCTCAGAGATACATGGAACTACAGTGACAGGCCAGCTCACTTTTATATAGACAGTCATCAGGCTGGCAATTCCTGAGAGAACTTATGAGTCGATGCTATTCACCCTGACTCCCAGGGAGAACAACAGGAATAAATTTAGCAATTTTTTCCTATATTCCTTGATAATTCTCTTAGTTGAAGAACAGATTTTACCTGCTATATTTCTGATGCATACAGCAAAAGGGTGAGCGGGAGAACTTTATTAAGAGTTATATGTTGCAGAATAGAACAGAGATGTGGAATTAAGGAGGGAAGTGTAGGCAGTGGTAGGTTTTGTCAAAGTGGTAGAAAAAAGTGAAAGAAATCTGTTTGAAGATATGTGGTGTGAAGGGGAATGAGAGACTAATGATATGTGAAAGCAGCAGGGAGAGAATGACGAAAGATGATAGCAGGATCACCAGCAGTTGGGATTTTATTCTGAAATTCATAACAATCTTTGCTTCATTTAAAGAAATCATAGTAATTTCTGGTTTGCTTTTTTTTTTGGCATTAATCTTCAGTTAGATATATGGCTGTCATTACCCATTACATTCATAATACTGAAAGCAGCAGAAGCTTTTTATAAGACTGTGGTGTCCACTTACATTTTGCAAGTAAAAGCAAGTCTGCCCAGATACTAATTTCATATCCCTTTTAACAAAGTAGAAGCAAGTCTGTCCTAATGGATGACATAATTTCTTTGCCATTTTGTTAGCCAGACAAGGAATAGAATATATGGAGATGTCAAGAATGACATGACAGGTACAGCAGGCTGAGTATCATGGTAAGAAAAAGACAGAAACTCTCTGAAGCATGCAGGCAGTATTACAGAGGATGAAGTCTACAACAGTAGGCCAAGACTTAAGGGAGGAAAGTGCCTCTCAGAGGTATATGTAATACACATTTATATCTAAGTAGTATATGCAGCAAAGGAAATGTCTGGAAATTACCTAAGAAAACATTGCAGAAAAAGACTTTGGAAAAATATGGGAAAAAGGAAAGATATATAGGAATTGGATGGGAATAAGAGGTAACTAAGGGAGATGTATGGAAAGGATGCCTTCCTTATCCAAGCATGAAAGGATATACAGCAGCACAGACAAATGTGTCTCACAAGAAAAAACAAAGAAAAAAAGAGCATGGTCATCTCAAAAGTGTAAATAGGGAGTCCTGAGCCATTTCTTCATTGCTTGCTTTTTTTGCTGTTACTATTTTGTTTAAACATAAAATACTGTATTTTTAACAGTAATTGCTTACATAAAAATTATAAGACTGGTAGCCTAAGAACCAGAGAAAATTATGTAATTTAGTCACAGAATATGCTTTGGTGATACTGGTACTAAAGAGGTAGATCGGGCCACAGTCCTCTAACTCTCTCAGTTTATAAATTAACCATGGTGGGAAATTGGTGCAGCTCATAAAAGCTTCATACAACATGTTATTAAAGCTGTGGAATTTATCACCTGGATGATAACAAGTCTCATGGATTCAGCAAGCAGTGGAAAGAAAATATATCTAGGTAGTCAGAGTCAAACATGTTGCTTCTAGCTTGTAAAGTACTTATTCCACAGTTGGAAGTTGGGGGACTTATCTGGAGAAATATGTTCATATCTTGTTCATTTCTTTAAAGTCCTGATTTCTTTTCCAAGTATCCATTACCAGCTACTATTAGGAATAGGTTATTGTGCAAGATAGGTTACTTCTTATGTTAGTTAGATAATATTTTTAATTTACCCATCCAGGCAGAAACTGAAAATAACTTATTTAAAATCAAAGGAACAAAATTATATTTGTATCCCTATATTATTATTATTTATATTTATTAATCAATCCTACAGTCAAGATGTTACTGCTTTAGATAGTGATCTTTAATAAGGATAATATTTTAAGATTTTATAGGAAAAAACATTACTTAATGATTTAAAGGTGTTATGAACAAAATTACATTTTCTGAAATCAGTCAAGAGCAAACTCACACTACAGATGTAAAAACAGTTACTAGGTACTAGAAAAAAATATATGCTCTCTGCTGCTTTTATGTTGACAGATCAGATTGTCTGTAAATTACTTTGTGGAAGAATCCATCAGTAACATTTTTATTTACAATAACAGTGGTCATAACAGTCTCTTTAGTGGATATTATGCAATAAAGAGATGCTATTTTTATATGAGTGGATGAACATAAGCTTGCAAGAAGCTCTGATCACAGCTGACTATATATCTATGATCTTGTAATGCCCTCATGCTGTCATTGCTGTCATCGCTGGCACTGCTTCTTTACAATTCCCCAGAATTACCATAATAATAATTCATGCTTAGTATTCCTAGAGATATTTGTTCAGTGTGCAACTCAAATTACTTTGTATCCAGGCTTTTTATATCTATAGTGTTTTAAAAGGGCTTAGAGAGTCTCTTAATGGACTTCATGATCATGTCATACTGGGCAAATGCTAGACAAATATTATTTTGGATGTATCTTTTATATTTATTAAGAGATTACATTCCATATAAAGTTTGATGTTTATCTCAGTCCAACAGATTTCATTGTTTCAGAGTTCTCTGGAGAGAAGAAGATGGCACTAGCAGTGTCTGAATAAATTTTAAAAAAATATTATATTTTTTTTTTTGTATTGTTTTTGTTGGGAGGAATTTTTCTGAGCTGAATGAAATGCATTGCAAACCACTTTACCACAAGTGGAATAACATCAGCACTCTCTTCTCAGATGCCTGAGAACAGAGAGATTTCAATGTCAGATCATGAAATTATTCCTTTATTGTTAATAGTTACATTTTATTTGTGCTGCACTTCCTTACTATAGTAAGAGGCAATATTATCAGAAGAGAATATTAGATAAAGAAATAGCTATCTGGCATACAAGAGAAACAGATTTTTGTCCAATCTGGCGTAGCCAGAGAAAAAAACCAATGATTTTTTGCTAGCAGAGGTACTTATACTACTATCCTGCTATAGTTATTTCACTTCGATATTGAAGAATCATGGACTGTATGATTCTATGAGGTGTAAAAAAATCCCAAATATATTTTTATTGCTTAATTAGGGTTCAGTCTTCAGACCTCATTGCTGTCAAGGACAGTCATTCTTCATTAGATTGAGTATGCTGATTCAGCAGAATTACCTGCATAAGGAGGCATGATGGACAACAGTTTAAATAGTGTATGCTGGATTTTAAGTGCTGATGTAGAGGAATAAAATTTCCCTAATTTCACTGATTTTCAGACAAATGTCTATGTTCCTTTTCCCATTACGAACCTTCAGCTTGAATCTAGGTTCTTTCAGTTATACAAGGAAGACTGTCATATTTCAAGGAGATATACAGAAGTGCACACACACATATATTTACACAAAACATTAATATATCTATGCAGGTGCATTCGCCTCTGTATGTAGGAAAGTTTGTTATTTATCTGGCAAAGTCAAGTATAAAAAAAATCAAGAAATAGGTTTATTGTTTACCTGTAACCAGGGTCATTCTAGTAAAAAGTCAGACTGGGTTTATGTTTGGGTATTTGCAACTCTGACCAAAATCAATTTAGAATAACACAACTAAAATTAAAAAATAAAAATGTTTGCATCCCAGTAAATCTGAGCATACACAGTTTCTTAAAGCAAGTGCTTTTCAGTTTAACTTTTCAGACCATAAGACCATGTTCCTCTAGCGCTAAAATTCTGCTAAGCTTAGTGGAAATGAATAAAATTAGTACACTATGTTAAACTATTTTGTTTTGGTTTAGAATCATAGAGTCATAGAATCAAGTAATCGTTCTGGTTGAAAGAGACCTTCAAGATCATCAAGTCCAACCATTATATGAACATTGCCAGGTCACCAATAAACCATGTCCCTCAGCGTCACGGATACACATCTTTTAAATACCTCTAGGGATGTTGACTGCACAACTTCCCTGGGCATCCTGTTTCATTGTTTTACAGCCCTTTCAGTGAAGAAATTTTTCCTAATACCCAATCTAAACCTACCATGGTGCAACTTGAGGCCATTTCCTCTTGTTCTGTCACTTGTACCTTCAGAGAACAGCCTGACGCCCATTTCTCTACAACCTCCTTTCAGGTAGTTGTAGAGAATGATAAGGTCTCCGCTCTGACTCCTTTTCTCCAGACTGAACAACACCAGTTGTCTAAGCTGCTCCTCATAAGACTAGTTCTCTAGACCCTTCACCAGCTTCATTGCCCTTCTTTGGCCATACTCCATCACCTTAATGTCCTTCTTCCAGTGAGGGCCTAAAACTGAACACCGTATTCAAGGTGTGGCCTCACCTGTGATGAGTAAAAGAGGACAATTATTTCCCTAATCCTGCTGGACTTGCTATTTTTAATACAAGCCAGGATGACGCAGTGCTTCCCTGAACACACTATGAATTTATATTCAGCTGGGTATCAACCAGCACCCCTAGGTTCTTTTCTGTCGAGCAGCTTTCCAACGACTCTTCCAGAAGCCTGTGATGTTGCATGGAGTTGTTGTTACCAAAATGCAGGACCCTGCACTTGGCCTTGTTGAAGCTCGTACCATTGGCCTTGGCCCATTAATCCAGCCTGTCCAGATCCCTCTGCAGAGCATCCTTACCTTCAAGCAGGTAACATTCCCACTCAATTTGATGTTGTCTGCAAACTTACTGAGGGTGCCCTCGATCCCCTCATCTAGATCATTGATAAAGATATTACAGAGAACAGACCTCAATACAGAACCCTGGGGAGCTCCACTTGTGACCGTCCAACAGCTGGATTTAACTCTATTCACCACAACTCTCTGGGCTCAGCCATCCAACTAGGTTTTTAACTAGCAAAGAGTGTACCCTTCCAAGTCAAAAGCAGCTATGGGGAACAGTGTCAAAGTCTTTACTAAAATCTAGATAGACAATATCCACAGCCTTTCCCTCATCCACTAGTCAGGTCACCTTGTTGTAGAAGATCAGTTTAGTCAAGCAAGACCTGCCTTTCATAAAGCCATGCTGACTGGGCCTGGGCACCTTGTTGTCCTGTGTACCACGTGATGACACTCAAGATGATCTGCTCCATAAACTTCCCTGGTGCCAAGGTCAGACTGACAGGCCTGTAGTTCCCCAGATTCCCCTTACGGCCCTTCATGTAGATGGACATCACATTTGCTAATGTCCAGTTGACTGGGACCTTCCTGGTTTGCCAAGACTGCTGATAAATGATGGAAAATGGCTTGGTGAGCACTTCTGCCAGCTCCCTCAGTACCCTTAGGTGGATCCCATCCAGCCCCATATACTTGTGTGTATCTAAGTGGTGTAGCAGGTCACTATTTCCTCTTGGATTATGGGGGCTTCATTCTGTTCTTTGTCCCTTTCTTCCAGATCAGGGGGCTGGGCGCTCAGAGAACAACTGTTCTTACTGTTAAAGGCTGAGACAAAGAAGGCATTCAGTATCTCAGCCTTTTCCTCATCCTTGGTCACCATGTTTCCATCCACATCCAATAGAGCATGGAGATTCTCCTTAGTACTCCTTTTGCTGTAAATGTATTTATAGAAACATTTTTTTGTCTTTTATGTCAGTTGCCAGATTAAGTTCTAGTTGGGCTTTGGCCTTTCTAATTTTCTTCCTACATAACCTCATGAAATCTTTGTAGTCATCCTGAGTGTCCTGACCCTTCTTCCATAGGCCATAAACTTTCTTTTTCTTCCTGACTTCCAGCCAAAGGTCTCTGTTCAGCCATGCTGACTTTCTTCCCTGGCAGCTCATCTTGCAACACACCAGAATGACCAGCTCCTGTGCCTTAAAGATTTTCCTCTTGAGAAACATCCAGGATTCTTGGACTCCTTTGCTCTTCAGAACTGCCTCCTAAGGGACTCTGCCAACCAATCTCCTAAAGAGGTCAAAGTCTGCCCTCTGGAAGTGTAATGTGGAAGATTACTGACCATCCCTCTTTACTTACCCAAGAATTGAAAACTCTACCATTTAATGATTACTATGCCCAGGACAGCCTTCACCATTCAAATCACCTACAAGTCCTTCTCTGTTTGTGAAACATAGGTCTGGTAGATAGCCTTCCATAGTTGACTCACTCACCATCTGTGTGAGGAAGTTCTTTCAAACACTTCAGGAACTTCACACACTGTTTCCTCTCTGACATATTGTATTTCCAGTAGATATCTGGTAAGTTGAAGTCCTCCATGAGAACAAGTGGTGGTGGCTGTGAGACTTCTTCCAGCTGCTTATAGAGTATTTTGTCTGTCTCTTCATCCTGGCTGGGTGGTCTAGAGCAGACCCTCACAATGATATCTGACTTGCTGGCCTTTCCCTGAATTCTTACCCATAAACACTCAATGCTGTCATTACCATCATTATTCTCAAGACAAACATAACACTCCTTAACATACAGGGCTACCCCACTGCCTCTCCATCCTTATCTATCCTTTCTGAAGAGTTTATAGCCATCCAACTCAGTATTCCAGTTGTAAAAATCAGCCCATTGTTTTTCTGTGATGTCAAGTATATCACAGTTTTCCTCCTGTACAATTGCTCCTCCTATTTGTTACCCATGCTGTGTGTTTTAGTGTAGATGTACTCCAGTTGGACTATTTTTGGGGGAGAAGGCTTAATTCCTTCCTGACCATTCCAGAGTGTTACTGTAACTTCTGGCCCATCAATATCCCCGTGTCTTTGCTATCACATGCAACTCCATCCCTTACCTCCACTGTGATGGCAGACCAAAGGACCTCACTAGAACACCGTCCCACAAGCATTAATGTGCTGCCTCCAGGCTTACCTCTAGTGCACCTGTTTTTGTCCCTTTTTCCCCTTTGAATCTACTGTAAAGCTATTTCAATGAGCCCTGCCAACTCCTGCAGAAAAATTATTTTCCCTCTTTGAGACAGGTGTACCCTGTCTGTTGTCAGCAGCCCTGGTGGTCTGTAAACTGACCCATGATCAAAAACACCTGAAGTCCTACCAGTGATACCAGGCTTGGAGCCAGGTATTGATCTGATGGACCTTCCTGTTTCTTCCCTCATTGTCCCCTGCAACTGGAGAGATAGAGAACACTACTTGTGCTCTGATCTCTTGACGTCATCCCAAGGCCCTAAAGTCTCTCTTGATTGTCCTCAGATTTCTTGTAAGAAGTCAATAATGGATAATAATCTGAGGGCTGTATCAGGGCAAGAAGTTTTCTTGGTACATCTTTAACCCTGGCCTCAGGGAAGCAACAGGCTTCCCTAAGAAGTGGGCCTGGTCTGCATATCAAGCCTCCTGTTCCCTTCAGAAGAGAGTCTCCTATGACAATTACCCATGTCTTTGTTTTTCTTTGTCGAAGTAGTTTTGATGCAAGGCATACGCTGACTTAATCTTGGTGATGCTTCCAAGATAGATGCACTATCATCCTCATTATCATTAGATTCCACTTGCAGGGTCTCTTACCTGTTACACAAGGGCACTTGGGAAGTTGGGGCTGTTGCTGGGATGGGCAGGAACTTGTTGCCATTGCCCCTTTTCCTTCCAGTCATTACCTCAGCTATGCATGTCAAAAGGGGCTCAGACAACTGAAGGAGTCACATCTTCTGAACATGTAAAACTCTAAAACCAAACCTTCTCCGGTATTTATACCAAAAATATATATTCATCTTTTAGTTTAAGAAGGATCTTAGGATCATCTTTAAGATCAGGTAGCATCCAAATTATCTTGACAAAACTCCTCTATCAGGTATATGCGTTCGTTGGGTTTTGGGGTAAGCCAGCAGAAAAATTTGAGCTCACTTTGCTTCTCACCATGATTTTAAGAATTAGGTAGAGTTACAGTGTGAATGAGCCTAATTACCATCATCCATGTGGTGATATCAGATAATAAATGTAAGTTATAGAGTCTATCCTAAACACTTCTAACTAATTTATAGGCATTACCTATCAGTTCAACAGTGCAGTCATGTTCTATTCAGATTTTTACAGCAGCATTATAGGTACGTGGACATAGATCATTTCAGAATTAGTCTACTCACTGGTACATAAATCTATGGACACAATAAACTTTGCCTAGAGGTCTTAAGCCCTACCAAACTGGCTGAATAGTTGACAGACTTGATCAATCTCTGTGCACTCCATCATGAATTTGACTATATGATAGTTGCTCATGGTAATACCATGATAGATTAGCTCTAGATTTGATAGAAGGTATAGCCTTTGGAGTAAATTAGAAGCAAAAAGCCAAATTGTGCCATTTATAGTAGAGGTACATAAAGACATATATGACTGCAATTTTCAGTTTAATTCACTAAATATTTCTTGTCATTTCTCTGAAAATCCAAGGTGGAAAACTATATCCAAAATTAAAAGATGTCCATGCAGAATAACTCACCTTCTTCCCTTTCTCTGCTCACTGTTGTTAATAAGTGTCTTCATCTGAGCTAGTCATGTCAGTCCTTTATTGTAGTCAATGGAGGCAACAAGTACTTTCAGAGCAGACCTGTCCAAATCAAAAGCCTACCAAAAAGAGATAAAGGGCTACATTCAATTGTCCACATACCTGTATCCACTGTTTACTGAAACATCCATGAATATCCTTACAAATTGAGAGATATTATATTGAGTGTTTGAAACAAAACTGGGAGTGCTGTGTCCAGATCTGGATTACTGAGTACAAGAAAGACTTAATACTTGTTAATTTTTAATGCATAAAAATTAACAAAAAATTCAATCAAAAAAGTGATGCCTTGTCTTCTTCCTTTCCCACAATACACTTCTTAAAGCTTTCACAGTGCAAATTACCACTTGAAATCAGGAAGAAAATGAGCCTATTCAATAAGAAAAAGACTATTCAATTTACTTTGTGTTTTCTATGGTAACTAGACCCATCTATCAGATAAAGCTCCAAGTGAAAATGAGAAATTACCTGGTTTATGAATACATGAGGGATTTAAGCATTAGTTCTATAGTTTCAATAGGCTTGAATAGCTTTGTGGATAAATTTAGATAATTTTATCACTTCATCTGTAGAAACACAGATGAACAGTTTCCCACCGGACTGGAGTCCAGCTTGTAGAAGTTTGTTGAGTATCAGTAGTACCTAAATGTTGTATGCAGATGCTTAGTTTGGTGTGTAGGTTTCTGTGTTCTTTTGCTGATGCTGTTACAGGATTTACAAAGTTGTCCTGGATTGCAGACACCCAAGTTTCGTTTTCAAGACTGTTGTTTTGTTTCTTTTCTTAGCTTTTTTGGGTTTGTTGTTTGCTTTTTTTCTCCTAAACTAATACACCATTTTAGGATCTTTCTGTCAAAATGTCAGCAAAACAGTACTCCATCTTCATAGTACTGTCTTTCAGCTTTGGACTTTATTACAATAAATTGTGATATCTGATTATGTAAGCCCTGATTTACTGTAAAATGCTAATAGGGTAACAGTCAGCTTACAATTTCTCCTAATGTACAAAGAAAAACCTGAATTAAACTTTAAATGCATCTGATATTTGTTTTATAATTAAACTTGTCAATAATTAGAATTACAAGGAAAATCTCAGTAGAGATATAGCCAGATGTGTGTAAGATCTTCTGAGGAACCTTAAGAACCTCTGAGCAAATGTATTTGGTTTATGTGGCAAGGTTTTGGTAATGAGGGGCTACAGGGATGTCTTCTGTGAGAAGATGCCAGAAGCTTCCCCCATGTCCAATAGAGTACTAGTTGGCTCCAAGATGGACCTGTCACTGGCCAAAGCTGAGCTAATCTGCGACAGTGGTAGAGATTTTGTGAAAACATACTTAAGAGAAAAAACTTTGCAATACAGCAGCCGGGAGAGACGAGTGAGTATATTTGAGAGAAACAACTCTGCAGACACCAAGGACAGTGGAAAGGAGGGGAGGAGGTGCTTCAGGTGCTGGAGCAGAAATTCCCTTACAGCCAGTGGTGGAGACCATAATGAAGCAGGCTGTCTCTCTACAGCTTGAGAAGGTCCATAGTGGAGCAGCTATCCACCTGCAGCCTGTGGAGGACCTCATGCTGGAGCAAGTGGATGTGCCCTGAAGGAAGTTGTGACCCCAAGGAAAGCCTACACCAGAGCAGGATCCTGGCAGGATCTGTGACTCCATGGGGGAAGTTCATGCAGGAGTAAGTAGTTCTGGCAGGATCTGTGGCCCCACAGGGAACCCATGCTGGACCAGTATGTGAAGAACTGCAGTCCCTGAGAAGGGCCCAAACTGGAGACATTTGTGAGGGACTGTGTCTTGTGGCTGGACCCTACAATGGTGCAAGGGAAAAAAGTGAGGAAGGAGAGACAATGTGTGATGAACTGACCGCAACCCCCATTCCTAGTATTCCTGCGCTGCTCAGGGGAAGGAGGTAGAGAAATTTGGAGTGAATTTGAGTCCAGGAAGAAGAGAGGGGTGTGGGGAAGTTATTTTAAGATTTAGCTTTCTTTTTTCATTATTCTAATCTGATTTGATTGGCAATAAATTAAATTTATTTCCCCAAGCCATATCTGTTTTGCCTATGATGGTAATTGGTGAGTGATCTCCCTGTCCTTATATTGAGCCATGAACCTTTCATTCTCTTACCTGTCCAGCTGAGAAGGGGAAGTTACAGAGCAGTTTTGTGGGCTCCTGGTGGCCAGCCAAGGTTAACCCACCACAGCAAACTAGGACATGTTTAGGCAACATGTTGAATGTATACTGTCTTATTGCAGAAAGTAGTGTTGCGTTTGAAGTATATTATCCTGTATAGAAATTATATCCAGAAAGCCCAAAGAACATTGGTCTTTTAAAAATCCAGATTCAGTCCAATTAAGGACCGTTTCAATTCTCTGGAGAAATGTCAAAATGTCATATCAGATTGACCAGACATTTTTTATGCTTTTCATGAAATAGTCTCAGTATTTAAAAAGGGATTTTTCAGTAGATATGAAATTATTTTATCTATGTTTTGAGCAGATACAGTTTAATCTGCTCACACTTTTAGTAGACTAGGAGCTGCTGAGTGAACACAGTAACCACAGTCTTGAACAAGAGCTAGTGGCATTGAAGGTGAGCCAAGTCACAGACTTGTGACCCACAAGTGAAAAATATGAAGTGAGATTTGGATAGATACATTAACATGGGTTCTGGTTTGTTTAAACTGTGAACAGCCATAGTATGGAAACATATCTTAAAATTTTAGAGGATTAACTTCTTTCATTAGCTTTTCTGCTACACGGGAGGAAGTCTTCTGTACCTGGAATGATGTGAAATCAGTTTACCTTTTTTTGTTTTTTTTTCCAGAGAGGGGTAAAATGAGAACTTAGAGTTAATAAAATATAGTGAAAACTGCAATCATGTGTTTATAGCATACATACCAGTCTTCAGATCCTACAGATTATAATATTGTGCACAGATTTCCATGAATAAATGGAGAATTGAATGAGGAATACTATTAAGATTTTAAGATCAGGCTGATTATGAACAAGACATTGAAAGCTAAACTTCAGTTCTGTTCATTATAATTGTGTGTCAAATTTTGTTCCATTTTTAAGATCCTGAAAAATTTTCATTCTGATATACATCCTGTAGATGTATGATCACTGTATGTTAAATACATATTTTGCATGCTCTCTTCAGGAAGCATAGACTAAGTGTCATGGTTTAGGGTCAGCGCAGTCCCTTAGACCTATAACAGACACTCTCTGTTAATCCATTTCACTCCCCAAAAGGGACAAGAAAGGGAATAAAGGAGAGAGACTTAGCAATTAGAAAAGGAAACTATAACAGATTTAATGAAAATGAAATTAATAATAATAATAATAATGGAATATATACAAATATATACAAAATCAGTATTGAACCCAACCCCCCTGATGGTAATTACATCACTGTCACCACTGATGCTGTGGAGTAGGCACCAGGGAGTCCCAGACTGGGTCCCGCAGCGGATGGGAGCTGTGTTCAGGTGCTGGATTCTGGTACCAGATTCAGGAACACACAGTTTGAGATTGAAAGCAGAATAGACAGAGTCCTCCTTGGATTCTCCAAGGAAGGAACCGAAAGAGGACCTGAGCCAAGCCAAACAAAGCTGGCAAAGCAGTCCAAGAGGAGAGAAGTGCCACAGACTCTCCATACTTCTTAGGTTTATACCAAATATGATGTCTATGGGGTGGAATACCTCATTGGTCAGTTTAGGGTCACCTGTCCTGTCTGATCCTCCCTGCAGGTGCAGCCTTTCACTACTGTGCACCGCCCAATGTGGTACACAAGATCCAGCAGTAGTCTTGGTCTGCATACCAATCCTTGGTAGTAACTCTAAACATGAGGTGTTACCACTGCAAGAAGCAGACACTGTCTGTGGGAACAGGATGCTAACTTCAGAAAGTGCAGTTAGTTAGAAGAACTGAGCTGAAAAGTAAAATCACTGAACAGAATTAGTACTGTTCTCACTCAGACCGGGACAACAAGTTACAATGTCTTCCTTGCACACTGTTTTCAGAACTGCATTATTTTTTTTGTTCCGCGAGACCTTCAAAAGCAAATCATTCTTAAAAAAATTGGTTGAATTGTTCTAATGTTTTGAACAGTAAAAGCCCCTCTTGTCAGATAAAAGATGCTATGAAATTCAGGATATATTATTTGTTCTGTAATTCACATGATTAAACACGTATTTATCTATGCATCTTATTGCCATTCATATGTCATATAGATTTATTTTTTTTTTTCCCCCAGTTACCATTACCATTTTAAACTTTAATAGATTATGGAGACCCATAAAAGTATTATTCATAGACAGAGAGATTTGGACCATCTTTTTTATTTTAAAATTTTAGTCATCCATGCCATCAACATAAAAGGCCTCTAGATACCTCTTGGAAGTTCCGTGTAATTGTAAGCCTTGCTGACATTTGACAGATTCTCTGTCAGATTTCAATGTTTTATCTTTCCCCTCTGAGGTTATTTTTAAAGTGTGACTAGAAACTAGAACTAGAAACTAGAAAGCTGATTTGTTATTGGCACAGTGCCACAACAACATATGGAAATGTGGAACATGTTGCAATATTCCACAAATGTTAAGCACTTATTAGAAGAAATCTTAGTACACATGTGATTTAGCAATGCTCTGCTTTTCACAATGTAAGAGTACATTTTAGGTCTTTATACAAAAAATATAAACTACTAATTATCTAAACTAATTACTGCATGAATATGAAATCTTATTACAAGCCTGAATATTATCTCTATTGAGATTTCCATGAATATAGTATGCATACATGCATAAATTTACTTAAATCCCATCTATCCTTTTGTCTACCACCCTAGGCTGTTTTACATTGAAGATATTAAAACTAATTAGGTATCTTTCTGTTTAGTTTCAGAGTTTCTCAAGCATGTTAGAAAATCCTTATTCTAAGGTGATAGATACCTTTCCTCTATTTGACAGTCCATTATATTAAAGATTTTGGTGGATAGATCTAGCTAATTTGTCAGAGCAGCAACAAATCATAATACTCATCTGAACTTTGAAAGATAAGCTGTTAAACTATGTAAAGATCTGCTGCATAAAGTTCCCCAGCTATTATGCATCACGGCATTCTCCACTTTGCTGTTCTTGTAGAAGCCAAGCCATTGCACAGACCAGTGTGCTGGGGAGCTGAGGTAGGACTCACTGACTACACATAACAGGGTATTGGGCGCAAGTGTCTAGGTACTGGGAGAGCAGAGGGGGATTGCAGGGGTGGCCTCAGTGAGGAGAAATCAATGCTGATCATGCCACACACAGACAATGGATCCACTGCAGGACATGGCTGAGTCCCACAGAGGAGATGGTGGCACCTCAGGGCAAACGCTGCAGGGAAGTGAGGAGTAAACTGCTGGAGATGTTGGCATCTGAGAGAAGTTGGGAATGAAGTTGAGCCCAGGAAATGGTGGGAGCAAAGGTGTTGTTTGAATCTTTTGTCTTTTTTTTCTCACTACTCAGATCTATTTTATTTTGCAAGAACTTAAATTCATTTTCCTCCAGTCAAGTCTGTTTTGCCTGTGACAACAACAGGTAAGTGATCTCCCTCTTTATATCTCAACCCACAAGCTTTTCATCCTATTTTCTTCCCACACACTGTTGACAAGTGAGAGTGTGGGTAGGTGGGCATCCAGACATTAACCAGGGTTAACCTTATGTGATCAGTGAAACAGATATCTAAACTTAAACCAGTGATTTTAGTCTCCATTCTGAGTGGAGACAATGAGGCACTTGCAAGACATTGAGATGTATTTCACCTTATTTTATCTTTGGTCAGATAGATTGTTTCCTAAAAGTGCCTCTTTTTTTTTGTATTTGTTGACTGTAAAAGAAAGCTGAGGTTGAATAGCTAATTCTAGTTTCAAACTTTTCCATGAGAAGTGTGGAGCCTTGCTGCCTTATGGAGTATAGATTCATTAATTGCTCCCACATTCTATTTCCATATCAAAGCCATATTACATTATTTGCAACAAGGCCGTGTGGCCACAAGTGCTGTTGGGCAAGTAAGCAAGAGCAGCCAAAGCTGATGCCTATAGGCTATGATTGGTTTCATCTCAACGTCAAGTCTCAGACTTCAGTACCATGTGTCAGAGCCCTGGGCCCTATTCTGGGGTCTCAGCTTCTTGTGGTCAAGCCAGATAGACCTGGTACTGCTGTGTGGCCTTGGATCAGGCTGTGGTGAGGAAAACTTTGCAGGAAAAATTTGTGAGAAGTAAGGATCTTAGTTCTCTTAGCTGCATTCAAGTTCAAGCACTATCCTTTCTGGTGCTATGTATCAGATATGCCTGTGCCCATCTATATATTGTGTCGGTCCTGGTTCTGCTCTTGACCCACTGACTTGACTTCCTGGCTTGATCCACAGACCTGCCACATTGCTATGGACTGCTCTAGTCATCCAGCCTTTTGGCTGATCAAGGTTATTGTCACCAAGCAACTCTTGCTGAGGGTCTGTGAGACTGCACTGTTTGGTGATGCCACTGTCTTTCTTACCTTGGGACATCCTTAGCTCATCTACCCTTACAGAGCAGCCCAGACTTGTTGCTCCCTGACCCTAGGATGGGGATCTTCATAAACTGCTGTTATTCTCTTCCAATAGGTTTTGATGTATATGCTCTGGTCTGTGTGAGTGTTTTGAAATGCCCTTTATATATAAAGTCACAATGTGTACACTTATAAATAAACAAATCCCCAACTCTGAGGTCTGATGGCACATCAGACTACAGTCTGTGCTGCTCAGTGGTGGCTCCCTGTATAATAGAGGTTTGGGTTTTTTTTTGTGGACAAAGCTAGATCAAACAGAACCAGGCAATAAACTAGCCATTAAGTGATGGAAAGAATCAAGAATAGATAGATTGCTCTCCCTAGTCCTTTTACAATTACTGACACAGGCATACATTACTCCAAGATAAGGTAGACTGAAGCACAGACACAAGGAGTTTCCTAACACTTCCTACCTGTTTTCAAAACCCTTAGGGCAGAAGATTTATGCTTAATTACAGCTGTCTGGCTTGTGCTCTGGAGGCATAAAAAGTAGTAAGATCCTCTTGTAGATTGATTATTATTTGTCACTGTAGATTTATTGATTATATAGGGAGTAATAATTATTATGAGATCCTAACTGTTTTGACTCTTTCTCTGAGCCAAATTAATTTCTTCTCCTCTAGTGCCATTCATGTAAATAAAATATCCTGTCTTGGCAAGATCTTGGTATAGAAGCTAAAGCTTCACTGCCTTAAAGTCAGTGTTATATTAGCGGCAATTCTGACAGAAACAGAAATAGATACCAGTGTGATACCAAAGTTTTTGTTTCATATTTCAAATTATGTAAATAGTCAGACTCCAGTAAGTTGTAAATACCTCTTGTATTACAATACATTTCATTACAATAAGATCAACATTATAGAATGCTATTAATATCAAATAAGTAGACTTGAATTCAGGAGTAACAGTAAATAACGAATGAATAGTAAATGTTAATAGAACCCTGATAGAAGAAGAGAAAGAATCATTCAGGCTTATGTTTCTGATACTAGAAAAATATTTCTTGAGGTGTTTTGTTTTTTTTCCAAAAAATAATCACTTGAATTTAGTGCAACCTGGAAAAAATACAATCCAAAATAGGAAGTTATTTCTATGATTTTGTTTTCATTTCATAGTTGTATATATAAAAAGTTCCCTCTGTCCTATACATTTCTTTAAGAAAATATTATTTCTAGATGAATTAGGATACTCTTATGTCATAAACATAAAATGTGTGTAAGAATTCCAGTGACTAGGGTCAATTTATTGGAAATATAACAACTATCTTACTCATTTATTGTATTTTTTAAAAATCTAAAACAATCCTGAATCATTTTTTTTAAAATAAATTTTCTACAAAATAAGTTAATTACAAAATTATAAGTTATATTCTCCTCTTACTGGATCTCTTTTTTTTTTCCCAGGCATTTTTAGAGCAATCACTAATATTTTTCAAAGTATATATAGACAGCATGCATACATACGTACAGCATGCACAGCAATTACTTATTGCCAAATGTTCATGGCAGAAAGGTAGGACTAGTATTGTATTAGGATAAGTCTGAATACTGTTAGAATTACCAGTGTAGGCAATGCATAGGTCTTTGTTGACTGACCAGCTGTCACTAAATTTAGGGTGAAGTTGTTGAATTGCTGACTTTTCACCCTCTACTTTTTAAATTAAGATTTTATATTTTTTGCATCGGTATTTTTCTCCTGAGTGTGTAAGCTGGTCTATGGTACTGTCTCAGCTATTCCATTTTTGTTTTTTGCCACCTTTCTTATTTTACATGGCCTTATGTATTTGTTCTATACTCAAGATAATTTCCTTTTTTTTTTTTTTTTTTTTTTAGTAAGGCTGAGATGAATTTGCTTTACACACAACTGGACTTTCAGTCACAAGCAGTGCAATTTTTAGGCTGTTGGTCATAACATGGTCAAGAAATTTCTGACAATACGTTTGTTTGACTGGAAGTGCCAATTTCTCAAAACTGTAACTTCAACAAAACTTAACAATTCTTGAAGTGGAAATTTTGGTCAAAATCAGAGAAAAAGAAATTACTTCTGTAGCAAATACTGTATTGGAATAGGGACCACATCTTGAAAGTTACAGAAAGAAATTAAAATTGTATCTTTTCTAATTTAAAACCAGGACACATTCTTAAGTCCTCTGTATCACATTTGAGCAACACAGTCACAACATTTCTAGTTATTTTTTGATAATTCTACATCCCACTGACATTTTTGTTTTCTTTATGCCTCCCAAAATGAAAGAAAATAGGACAGAGAGAATAAAAGTCCTGAGGTTTTTTCTGTAATTAGCAAAGGATGAGAAACTATTCTATATACAGAGCACTTAAATTAGATGCCTGCACTGAGTAGCTCTTCGGAGGAATCTATCTTTCTGCATTGCCTGTATAAGAGTCAATGCAGACTAGCCTTCTAATTTAGGTACATATATTTGGAATTCATTTGCCCTACTTTAGGTATGTAAAATGCATAGAAGTCTTAATTAGTCACTCTAGTCTCACTTTGTAATAACCTCTGAGGACAATTCACTGCATAGCAAAGGGTAGATGAGCTGGTCTCTAGAGATGCCAATATCTTTTTGAAAGCTATAGAGGAGCTCTGGGTTATCAAACCATTATGACCTAATTCTGTTGCTCATGTAAAGGCATCTATCCCACTGAGGAGCTCTAGGGCACTGATGTAGAGCTAATAAAGATCACATAGGAAACCCATTCTCTTTCAGACCACCAAACAGATGCCAAGCAGAATAATAACCTGCTAAACCTAAAATGACACTAAGAACGTGTCTCCTGCATCTGATGCCCAGTACAATTGAATGCTATTCCTGGTTAATACAATTTAATTTAGTTTTCCATTTGTGTTTGTTTTTCCTTTGAGGAAGTACTGGCTCTTTCAGAACCTCAGTGTTCAAAGCTGATGATAGGTTTTAATGTATAAGGGATGGCAAATACAGAAAAGTTGATAACAATCTTCCAGTCCTATTAATCTTAGAACCCCCAGCTGTTGGAGCACCAGATAAAACCATCTTCTTTGATTGTGGCATGCTGCACAGAGTTCCTGTCCATAGTGAGGCTCAACAGCACAAAGCTCTTGCTCACCATACAGATTCATCAGTCACTAACAGCATGAAGAATCTCTTGGACAATACACTTTAATATACTAATCTCATTAATAAAAGCACAGGTCCTGAAGAAGTGTATATAATATTTCCAGTGGACAAGACAATGCAATATAAAAATAGTTATGGTTAAATGCACATTGAATAGATGTACATTAATATATTTATTATATGTAATCTGATTAATTATAGTATTATTTAGGTACAACTTAATTAAAGAGCAGTCAGTGGTACTTGTGATACACTGTCATACTCCTAAATGGTCATGGGTAGTGTCTGTATGGATTGTCTGGCTCCTAGTTCATAAACAAGTTTTGGTAACATTTAGTGCATGCAGGAGACTCATGGAGGATGTGCAAGCAACTCAGCCTAGGTTTTCCTTAAGGCCCTATCTTGATGAGGCTTTGAGCAGCCTGACCTAATTATAGATGTCCCTGTTTATTGCAGAGGGATTGGACTAGATGACCTTTAGACGTCCCTTCCAACCCAATACATTCTATGATTCTATGATTCTATGATTCTATGTGGAGATGACACATGGGGAGCTGTGTAGGTAGCTCAGCCCTGAGTTGTCCATAAGCCACAGAACACACAGGGCAATGCTGCACCATACAAATAACTGAAACCTGAGCTGAGCCTTGAAATTCCTCAACAAATGGTATGTCCTGAGTCTCAATTCAAACCACTATCTATTCAGCTTCCTGAGAAAGTAAGATCAAGAGAGCATGGAAGGCTTCAGTGGTGGTTTCAGCTGACAACCTTGTGTATCACATGAGGAATAGTTTTGCTACAGCCATGTGTATTCAGACTGTGCAATTAGTTATGTAAACCAGGGGATAAAAGTCCTAAGGTTTGGCTTAGGAACTGGGAGCCACCTCTCCAATGCTACAGCTTGGCTATATGGAGATCCTTCCCCCTTGGTCAGGACATCAGCCAAGGACACATTTATTGGATTGAGAGCTCTTACCTGGAGTGGTAAGCAAATACTTAGCATGCTGTAAGTTTGCAAACACGGGTGATTAACTGACACATGTCTAATATTTAGCACACTTTCTAGTTTGGTATAGTGTATTCCTGCTTTTTAATTGTAGTAGTGCATTCTTCCATTGTATCTGTAAAAATCTTCATTAGTGATGTATTAGATCTGTAAGTGAAGTTCAAATAAATCATTTGCTTGAGCCTTGCAGTCAAACCTCTAAGTGAAGTTGAAATAAATCATTTGCTTAAACCTTGCAATCTAGTCTCTTTTTGCCACAATGTCTACACATGAATTATGTGTACAAATTTCCATTACAGGCACTAAACTTCAGGGACTTGATTCACTTGACTAAGATATGGCAAGTGCCATTTGAGTACTAAACTGTCTTACCTAGCCTAAGTTCCTTCTTCATGGAGGCATGGATCTCACATCTGTTTTCTCAGATAATCTAAGCAACTTCAAATAACACTAGAGGCAATTTTTATGTAGCAGATCACACTTAACAGTCTGCTCAGCCTAGAAATCAATTAATCACACCAAACTCTATGGGTTAGGTTCAGTTGGCTGTACAGTAGTAAAGCCACTGTGCTGTCCTAGGATACCTGAGAAATACTCACCTGAGTGATACAAGACCTACAAGATGCCTGTGACATCCTGAAGCAGCTGGAAACTAGGATATGTCAAACATTGTGCAACACCTATTTTAGACAAATGTCCTTTAGGTGTCTACTTTAGAACTATTATAATTGCTCTTTAGCCTCCACTAACTAATGCTCATTCACTGTATTGGGAGTTTAGACACCTAAATCACATGAAAATGCCTGTATTGAGACACTGAAATGGGAACAGATTTATTATTTCTCTTTAAAACTTAGTGTGTATTTGGTTTGGTTGAGATGGAGCTAATTTTCACCACAGCCAGCCTCATAGTGCTATGTTTTGTGTTGGTAGTTAGAAGGTGTTGATCACACACCCATGGTGTGGCTACTGCCAAGCAGGGCTTGCACAGCTTCAAGGTTGTCCCTCCAACATTCCCCTCTCACCAGTAGACTGTCACTTGGCAACATCTTCGGAGGGGACACAGCCAAGGCAGGTGACCAAAACTGACCAAAAGGATATTCCATACCATATGACATCTGATCAGTAATAACAGCTAAGAGAAATGAGGAGGAAGAGAGAGGCATTTGTTATTTATGTTTGTCTTCTGGAGCAACTGCTACATGTACTGAAGCCCAACTTCCTGGGAAGTAGCTGGACATCATGTGCTAATGGGAAATAAAGAATGAAATCTATTATTTTCTTTTGCTTCCATGAACTGCCTTTGCTTTTGATTTATCAAACTGCCTTCAGCTTGACTCATGAGGGTTTTTTCGTCTTATTTTCTCTCCCCTGTCCTGCTGAGGAGGTGAGTGATTGTCTTGGTTTGAAAGACAGGAATCTGCCAAGGAAGGCAGGAGCCCCCCCTTTAGAATGGAAAATACAACCCCCT
>WTSP01012366.1:0-10787 GCA_025331215.1 Actenoides lindsayi | reverse complement strand
AGTACTGCAGTTTATCACCTACTAACAAGTATGGAAAAATTCCCCAGGAAAACAAAAGAACTCCCCAAACCCCAACAGTGATAGAGTGGCTTGGTAGGTATCTGGCATCCAGCCAAGGTCAACCCTCACACTGAGTAAAATGAATCCCATACAAAGTCAAGTGTGACAGGCAATGTGAATATCTCCTGTTGATTTTAGATCTCTCATATTCAAGTTGCTCTATTTTTTATAGGAAATTCAATATTCTTAACAATAGGAACCTGAACCTGATGAAACTAAATTCCAAATAAATGATCTCCAAAACTGTTGACATTATTTCAAGGGAGAAGCACTTTGAGGGTTGGGGCAGACATCCAATTTTTTATTCCTCTTGGTACAGACAGAAAACAAATATTGAAAATTTCATTAACTGTCTCTAGTTTAATTCTAATCATAACGCTTATTGGTGGTATTATAGCCAAAGGATTTTAATACAAGATTGCTAGAAACATTACACTTTATTAAAAGTATGTCTGTTTGTTTGATTTCTTTTTACCCAAAGTAGCACTCAGACAAGTTTTATTGAAAAAAGTGCAAAATTTTCTGTAGTTATCTGGGTTTTCCTCAGCATTAGAAGCACAAATTAAAATAACAAGAAGATTGAATTTGTCTACATAGCCCAAGACAGAAACCTTAGGCATTCTTCACAGTCTGAAAAGTGGCCAGGAATACAAGTCAGAGGACTACAGAGAAAGAGAAAGAAGGTATTTTAACTGGAAGAACGTTTTTCTACTTCTTCCATTTTGATTTGGCTAAGGATTTTATTTTTTTGTACGCAATAACAATGTAATGTTAAAATCTGTAAACACTCCTCAGAGCAAAGGCTAGTACCTAGCCTCCTGTTTTTCAGTATAAAAGAACATCTACATCAATATAGCATAGCATTATGTTCTTTCTGACACACTCTCCTCATAGAAGGGTATGACAACTTTCTGTCAGTATACTGGACATTTACAATAATATAAACAAGATTCTCTTTTCACTGAAATTATGCTACAGAATATTAATTGAGACTAGTGAGATTATATGAGGGGAAAAATAATTCACCCCTGAAAGTGATTTTATTTATATATGGTGGATAGATATATTTCCCTGTATTTTGGAGCATTTACTTCCAAATAAAAGTAATTACCATTTAATTTCATATGAAAATATATAGTAAAAGCCAGGTCTTAGAAACCAGCTAAATTTCTACTGTGATATTTACATCTCTTAATAAAAGATTTTAATAGTGCTTTCCTAATTTGCATCTTAGTAAATGAGCTAGGGTTAGGCAGTCTCATACTTAAAATCGTGTGTTTTGAGATGAATGTATTATAGGAGAAAAACTTTCAGATACAAATAAAAAACCCCAGACATTAGGGCTATAAAAACTGCAGTTATTCAGAGCTGTCTATTTATCCCCTAAGACAGCTTAAAGATCATACAGAATGCATTTTTATATTTATAGATATGCTTACACACATACTATCTATACATTAGATAGACTGCTATGGTTCATCAAAATTCCACACTGTGTCTTTCCAAGCAAACATCTGTTCTCTGTTCTAGACACTATGGACCTAGAGAAGACAAACTGTTTCTGTGCTGAAATTGTCAAGTATTCAGATGGTCTTTATCTTTTGGCCTTATAAAACATACACAGTAATAAAACTGTAGCTACATAATATCTTTATCACTTTTTTTTCTTAAAACAGTTGCTACTGTCTTTTCAATGTGATTTTACATTATTTTTTTATGTATTTAAATTTTTGTTAGTCTACCAGTATTTTATTTTGTTAAGACAATTTAAAGTTGTCTCTTTTTTTTTTTTCTGAAAATCTAAGCATACTGGACGTGATAGATGTATTGATCTTTCAGTAGCTATGGCACATTTTTAAAAAGAAGGGCCACTTGATTATTTACCTGAGTGTCAAATCTTCCTTTTTCATTTTTGACTCTTCAGACCTGACAACTGCAGGAGCAGTTTTATCTTTCCAACGTACATGACAGTGTCACCTGTTTACTTCTACTCATGTGATGTAACGTCTTACAGAATGCTACAAATTCAGTGCTTTGCTAAAGAACTAGGATGAACTTATGCTAATATCTGTCCATCTTTATAGTAGACCTTAACAAAGAAACAGTTTGCTCACCAGTTGCTTTATATACAAAAGATAATCTGAGGCAGGCTGTGCACTAAGTATCATCATAAATGACAGAGGAAAGGGTTCACAACCAGAACAGTTTTGACAGGAAACAATAAGAAATGAGACAATATCTTTGATCCTTGTGTACAAATGACATGCCTGTGTTTGTGATGCAGCTTATTTTTCATGATATGAAAACTATACAGATACTTTATTTCTTTCTGTTTTAATGCTCCATCCATGTAAAACTTCAGGCTAAATAGAATCATTCTAGAATGGTTTCCTTCTCTACCCAAGTACTGAAAGCAAAGATTCTATTAAAGGACACATATTCTTAGTGACTTCAAATAACAATGAATACACAAAAAAGATCACAGCAGTGAAAGTTAACAAATGCAACTTTGGTAATAAATTTCAGTAATTAAAAATTCTCATTCAATATTATGACTTTTGGAAACAGATATGAGCATATTGATATGGAAAATTTGGAAAATGAGACCTGATCATTCAACAGTATATTTTAGTGGTGAGAGAAGTAATATTCAAAGTGATTATGAAAACGAATGTGATAACAGTATGTTCCAATAAAAACCAAGCAGAGTACTTATTTTATTGAAAATTATTCTGACATATGTGGCATCACACTATTTAAACATACTGTCCAGATGTTATCCTTGGAGAAGGTTTCATTTGTCTCTAGTGGTTTAAAGAATTGCTGAGAAATGCAGGTTACAAACTGAGCAGTCCCCAGCTGTGTTACATGAGTTTGTGTCTAAGCTTATTATATAGCTCTTCCATTTATGTTTGATGAAGCTGTGTTGCTGTTGTTAAATATTCTCAGCATTGTGCAGTGATACTGCTAGTTGAGAAAAAAGCCTTTAAATGTATTTTATTTTAATTTCAGCACATCACAATAGCAATTACAGTGGAGTTAGAGTTCATGCCTCTGGCACATACAGTTTCTCCAAGTTCCAAGCTTGCTGTCATTTAATATGCTCAAATCTGTATAATCATGATCTTAGACATTACCTATAGGAATCAGAATTATGAGCAAACTTGAGACACCCTCTCCTATCACCATAAATCTTGACAATGAGAAGGCTGAAATGACAACTCCTTTCCCTGGGCCACACAGCAATCCATTGGAAAAGTACAGGTTGTGAAAGGCGGGGTGCTAAGGCACCCCTTGTAATGCTCCTGGCTCCTGCCTCCCCTGTTCTTTGGGGACAGTGATGACAATTACCTCGTGCAGTGAATCAGACAGCTGAGGTGCCTCTTCGATGCATCTGGCTTCTACTTCCCTCCTTATCTTCTTGGATAATCAGTTGATCCTCTTATGACCTGGTACCTTTGTACTTGGCTTGTGGCCCAGAGGGGAAATACCAGGACCCCAAGATCCAGTAAGTTCTGGGTATGTGCAACTGATGCAAAAATACCAGGACCCTCAAGTTCTGGATATGTGCAAACCAGAACATTGCAATGTTTGAGTTAGGCCAAAATGAAAAAGCACCTGACAAAAGTCAGTCATCTCAGGTAATAAATAGTGATGAGAAGTGAGACTCTTTGAGCATTCCTGGATCACAGTGGGCTGCATCCAACATCTTGCTTGAGTTGGGATGCCTTTCATGACAGCCTGCGAATGAATATGCAAGGCCTGGGCGAGACCACCTCATTGAGACTCAACTCCTGACCACTGAGATATGCCAATACATTTTGAGTATTTACTTTAAACTCAAAGTGGGAAATTTTTACTATAGATTAGTCTCTTCTACCCATCTCTCTGCTTATCTAGGTGTTTGATTTTATGCATTTGCTTTTATGAGCGTAGGCATCTACATGTTTCACTGGTCAAGTAATACTGTGTCTGTATACTTCATATTTATACATATACACATGTTCTGGTTTGAGATACCTCCTAGTAAGTTAGTGTGAATCTTGTCATCCTCAAACCTGTAATTAAATCGCTGTTTTACTAAAAAACTTGTTACATTAAGTACTGCTAAAACCAGCCTTTCATTTATCTCATTTTATTAATAAAACTTTAACTGCTGATAAAGTTATTATTGCATACTTTTCAAATTGAGGTGAACAAGAAAACTATGCATAATATTTTATTTGAGGATCAAAGTGCCATATAGTTAATAAAACATCTTACTGGGGATTAGGAAAGAATAACAGAAACCATGATATAGAGAAAACAAACTCAGAAATATCGATAACCAATATTGTCCTGTCATTTTTGGGTTTACATGTTGGAAAAAAAGATAGAGAAAATATTTAATGAAATATACACAGATTGCATGGTGTTGGGTAAAAATCAGTGATGTCTTGTCATTGGATTTTGAAGTTAACTTTAGTAACAAAACAGTTGTTATGAATAATTATAATGGATCTCTTGGTCATAGTTATAATGTAATTAAAACAACACTATTAATTTTTGTTTCCAGACATTAAGAGTCACTAGTGTTATTTTATTTAAGTTTACAATCTATATAATCTGTAACAATAAATGCTGTAGTAAATTGCATGAGAGGCAGAAGAACTATAAATAAAACTAGTTATCTACTAATACTGAGGTTTGTCTTATTTTCCAATTCAAAACAATTAATTAGAATATGTATTTTGCTACAAAACAAGATGAGGACATTATGTATGAATATATTTCTGATAGTTCCAGGCTACCTAGATTGATGTGGAGCCGGAACTATTTTCAGTGGCTTAAGTCAAATCACAGAATCACAGAATGTTAAGGGTTTGAAGGGACCTTGAAAGATTATCTAGGCCAACCCCCCTGCCAGAGCAGGACCACCTAGTGCAGGTCACATAGGAATGTGTTCAGATGGGTTTTAAATGTCTCCAGAGAAGGAGACTCCACAACCCCTCTGGGCAGCCTGTTCCAGAGCTCTGTGATCCTCACAAATTAAAAATTTTTCCTTGTGTTTCTGCAGAACTTCTTATGCTCCATCTTACACCTGTTGCCCCTTGTCCTGTCATTGGATGTAACAGAGAAGAGTCTGGCTCCATCCTCCTGACACTTGCCCTTTACATATTTATAAACATTAATAAAGTCACCCGTCAGTCTCCTCTTCTCCAAGCTAAAGAGACCCAAGTCCCTCAGCCTTTCATCATAAGGGAGACGCTCCACTCCTTTAATCATCTTTGTGGCTCTGTGCTGGATTCTTTCAAGCAGTTCCCTGTTCTTCTTGAACTGAGGAGCCCAGAACTGAACACAATATTCCAGATGAGGTCTCACCAGGGCAGAGAGGTAGGAGAACCTCTCTCAACCTACTAACCACACCCCTTTTAATACACCCCAGGATGCCATTGGCCTTCTTGGTCACAAGGGCTCATTGCTGGCTCATGGTCATCTTGCTGTCCACCAGGACCCCCAGGTCCTTTTCCTCCCTGCTACTCTCTAACAAGTTGATCCCCAACCTATACTGATACCAGGGGATATTCTTTCCCAGAAGCAAGACACTACACTTGCACTTGTATTTCATTTGATTTCTCTCTGCCAAACTCTCCAGCCTGTCTAGGTCTCGCTGAATGGCAGCACAGCCTGCTGGTGTGTCAACCACTCCTCCCAGTTTTGTATTGTCAGCAAATTTGCTGACAGTGCACTCTGTTCCCTCACCCAGGTCATTGATGAATATATTGAATAGTACTGGTCCCAGCACTGACTCTTGAGGGACTCCACTAGATACAGGCCTCCAACTAGACTCTTCCCCATTGACCACAACTCTGACTTTTTTCCTTCAACCAGTTAACAATCCACCTCACTACCTGATCATCCAGACCACAGTCAAATGTTACCTGGTATTGAAATTTCCCTGCTGAGATTTTTATTCACAACAAAATACCTTAATGTTGTGTTTCAGCTACTTAGAACTAGTAGCAAATTAGCATAAATTTATATGGCTACATTTCAGTAGATTCATGCCAGCAGAATAAGGATACTGAACAACTAATAGTTTAGACAGATAACCTACATAGCATAATACAGTAGTATATCTTCTCTGCAGAATATCTCTCTGCCTTGGCAGTTGTGCCACATCACTGCCACACATCATTTTTACTGGATGGTAATTTTGACATTTATGTTACAAAAAAAAAAAAAAAAAAAAAAAGACAACCAAGAGTTTTCAGTCAGCTAAGGCTACCAGAAAAACAGGCAGTTTTAACTACTCCATGTGAAACTGAGTAAGAGCAAATAATATGTAAGACTGCAGTGAAATGTGACAGACTGGGGTTGCACTGTGAGAAGGCAAGTTTCTGATGGTGAGAATGCTAAAAGCAATGTCTATTGAGAATGCAAATCTTCAAACAGAATCTATTAGAAGTTTTGCAGGTAATCCTAATTCTGTGATTGTCATTTACTTTTTTATTGCCATAAGACGGCTTTACTATATGCATTCTGTCTGTTCTGGTGGTTATTTGGAAAATGAACTCTAAGAGTCTTATCTCAGAAAAGCCTACATGAGTATCTCTTGCAATATTTTCCTTTATGCTAGCAAGCCAGCTACATGGAAAAGTTTGAGCATTGTGAGTTTTAGTTTAAAAAATGTCCCAGTCTGAGTGAGAACAGAACTAATTCTGTTCAGTGATTCTACTTCACAGCTCAGTTCTTCTAACTAACTGCACTTTCTGAAGTTAGCAGACTGTTTTCACAGACAGTGTCTGCTTCTAGCAGTGATAACACCCCATGTTTAGGTTAGTACCACGGATTGGTGTGCAGACCAAGGCTACTGCTGGATCTTGTGTACCACATTGAGGGGTACAGAAAATAGAAGGCCGCACCTGCAGGGAGGAGTGGCCACAACAGATGACCCTAAACTGACCAATGAGTTATTCCATCCCATATACATAGTATTTAGTATAAAGCTGAGGGATCAAGTGCATCTCACCCTCTTGGCCTGCTTTGCCATCTTTCTTCAGCCTAGCTTGGATCCTCTTCCAGTTTCTTCCTCAGAGCACCCAAGGAGGACTCTGACCATTCTGCCTTCAATCCCAGTCAGTGTGTTCCTGAATCTGGTACCAGAATCCAGGTCCTGAACACTGATCCCATCTGCTGCTGGGCCCAGTCTGGGACTCTCCTGGTGCCTGCTGCAGAGCATCAAAGGTGATGGTGACATAATTGCCATTGGGCAGGGGTTGGGTTTGTTACTGGTTTTGTATATATTTGTATATATTCCATTTTTATTATTATTTTCATTTTCATTAACACTGTTCTAGTTTACTTTTCTGATCAATAAGTCTCTCTCCCTTATTCCTTTTCGCTTCCCCCTTGGGGAGGGAGGGGAGTTAACAGAGACAGTCTTTTATAGGTCTAAGGGGCCACCCTGACCCTAAACAGTGACAAAAAGATAAAACCAGCTGTCATAAAAAGTAATCAACCAGGGGAAAGGAAAAAAAACCCAACAAAACAGAAAAATAAAAAAGAAAGATATTCTCACATTGTAGTACTAAGAAAAAAAGAATATGTTTCCATTAGATCATCAAAGAGCACTCTCTCATAAAGCATATTCTTACTATCTCTTATTTCACTACAGCTTATAAATTTATGTAATTTTAAATTAAAGATTTTCATGAATAAAAGCATGGTCTATGAGACAGCGGATTTTCTTTCAGTTGTCTTGCAGTCTATAAAATGGATCTTTATTAGCATACAAAATTAAAAAACAAAATTGACAGCTTATTCCTGATATATTTTGTCCTTAACCTGAAGGGATCAGGAAGTCACTGATAATTGGAATGATGACTCTGAATTGAAACTTACATAACCTCAGATGTTAATGTTGCTTTTGCTGTACTAGTAGTAAAGGCAACTTGAAGCCATTCGTATGGTACCTTGAGTGCCATTTCATTACATACACATGAAGAATTTTTATGCTCTTGGTGAGCTCATGATCCATAAAAGTAACACTGTGCAGTGAAGTATGTGATGTAGAAGAAAACAATCACAGAACTAAAAGTCATATATTGTTTGCTTATTGTTACCTTGAATTATCTACTGCAAATGATCAAAATTGTATATTAGTTTGTTAGCAAGTAAAAATTCCAAGCTTTGAAGTGGACATGTTCTCATAGTATTCATATAGTAACTATATAAATATTCATTGTACTTTTTAAATAACCTTTTTTTTCTCTTGTTTCCTAAGTGTCTTGAATATTTTCAGTATGTAATTAGATTACGGGATATCTGCTAACAATTCTTGATGGATTTCTCACTTTTATATGGTGTGATTAAAAATACTTTGAGAATAATAATACATATAAATGGAAAAAGTGTCAACTTTATTTGTCTCTGTGTTCTTGTGTGCAAAATGCCAGTGCAGCTTCAGGCCCTGAGATGAAAGAAAAGTGTAACAAGAGGATGTGGATTGTATTGGTGTTATTTTCGTTGGTGGTCATAGTGGTTTTGGGAGAAGCGTTTGTTCTTGGTTACATTTTAATTAGAGTAGTCTTTCTGGTCTCTTTTTTTAAGAACTACAGAACTAAAATTCAACAAAATAAACTTACAAGAAAATTTTGTCCATTGGCACAAGCATAAAATTCTTGATACCTGAGCTTGTTATATCAAATAGTGTCATAGTTCTTGATTTTGCTTTCATCAGTTAAATAATTTCTTTGTAATCTATTGAGTTTTAACAATGGAATGTTTGCAAGCAAAAACCTTGAATATGTTCTTTCCAGGCTCAATAAACTCTACCATCCACACAGAGCAAGGGACAGTACTTTACACTGACAGCAGACTGTATGAAATGAATCATGCTCTAGGGTCACAAGTCATCTCCAGTTCAATTTTTGTTCTATAAAGAAGTACTTTCAGTTCTTCATACAACTCCTTAGGAGTTACTCTCATGTGTTCATTTTGTGATAGTGACCAGAAATCAAATTAATAGAAGCCAGGACTCTAATATTCTTCTTTATCTTCTCGCACACATGCTAACAGACTATGATTAAAAGAAACTTTCCAGTTTCCCTTCTATAATAGCATTTACAGTTGGGTGAAGTGCTAGCAGAGGACTTACACACATGGTAAAATTTATGCATAAAATTATCCCATTATTTTTTTTATTTGATGATGTGTAGACTATTATATATCTAATATATATCTAGACTAATATATATCTAATATATATCTAGACTAATATATATCTAATTATAACTGGGATTTTTGCTTTGTCTAAATTTATTTTATGTTAGATTTGCTGCTTTACACTCACAAATTTTCTTTTGTGAGAGAAAGATTTTTTATTTTAAAAATGGAAATGGTTAAATTATTTGTTCATAAGGAACCTATCAAATCTCTCTCTCATTTAATACTGAAGTGTTTTTCATCTTTTCAGTATCAGTTCAAAATGGAAAGGGGTCACCATTTAGTTAATCTCCACTCAAATGTAACATAGGTGAGTTACCATTCTTTATTCTTCAGATACCCCTGTAACATTGTGACATAAATATTGCTCTGCAAATCTTAAGAGACTGAGATACTGGTGAATTAAGAGGAAACATACCAAAAAGGGTTTGGTATTCTCTGTGATGCAGAGCTGAAAACCCTTGACAGGTATTTAGTCAGAAAAATCTCAAACACCTAGATAAAGCACACATGGAAAAATTCTGTTGCAAAAGTGTGATCATTCTACACTGATTTACAACTTAAAAAGAAATTATGCTTAAAAAAAAAAAAAAAAAAGTAGTAGATGAGATTTTATAACAACTTTAAGTAGATGGGGTAGAATGAAGTGCTTAAGATTCTCATTCAAGAACTGTAGACTTGCTACTGGAAGTATGGCCCATAAATAACTGCGGTAACAAATAATATCAAATAACATCTATGGTTACACTAATGCTGGGAGAAAAAAAATAATTAAAAATTACAAGGGCCATCAATCTTCATGCTTTAGGGCATAAATTGATCACCAGCTGGCATACACAAGCAATCTTCCTCATGGTTTCTTATTACACAATAAAGTACATTATGAGGTATTGTGATTTCAAAGCAGCAACAAACACTGAGCACAGGCATTCATAATGTACAGGAGTAAAGAGACCACTGCTCCAAACCAAGATTACAATACTTAGAATACACGTTGCATCTTGCTTGCAAATTTAAGACAGATCAAAAGTTAGGTTGCCCACTGAAGCTAATTAACCAATTAGTCTGTACTGAGAAAAATATTTTTTCAATGGAAATTCAAGGCAGAAATAAAAATTTTATTTAATAGAAGCACTTGGGTTTTTAATATTCCAGGACATATTCAACCAACTAGGATAATATGATGTTATTAATTATATCATTAAATAAGTTTCTTCCTTTGACTATGATCCCTGAAAAGTAATTGTAGTATGTTTCCTTGGGAAGAGTTTAAGCTATGTAAATTTTTTTCAGTCCGATTAGAAAATGAGAATGTGATTTAGTTTAACTTGAATAAATACAGGGAATTAGTGAGTTAGCTTTCTGTGGTAGAGACTGGAACTTTTTATTCTATCCATGACACCAGCTTGGGGGGGGGGGGGGGGGGGGGGGAAATAAAAATAAATTGAAAAGGTTGTGTGTTGTTTTTAATCAAGTCTTGCTTTATAGCAAAAAATTCTTATCGCTTCAGTTTATTGTTT
>WTSP01012365.1:11226-40855 GCA_025331215.1 Actenoides lindsayi | reverse complement strand
CGCGGGAGGAGGGCAGGAGGAGCTCCAGGCGCCCCAGCAGAGATGCCCCTGGAGAGGCCCCGGTGGGGCAGGTGTTTTCCTGCGGCCCGTGGGAAGGCCCCGGGCTGGGGCAGGGGAAAGTATGAGGAGGGAGGAGCGGCAGAGAGCGGTTGCTGTGGGCTGGTCACCACCCCCCAGCTCCCCATCCCTCTGTGCCACCTGTGCCTGTGGATGTCTGACAGACAGTCAAGGTTAACCCACCACACCATGGAACCAGGGATTTTTAAAAACCTTCAAGGATTCTTCCTACTTTTAAGTTTGAAGGTGTTGTTGGTCCGTGTCCACATCCTACGGTAACTCTTACTTCATGACAACTGGATTTCCACTCAAAAGAAGTAGTGCATTCAATTCGTGCAGGAGCTGTAATGCAGTTTAAAAGGATGCTGATCTGAATGAGTAGCTGCCTTGACCTTTGGAGGAAACATGCATTGTAAAGTAAGTACAGATACAACCTCAAGTTGCTAAGCTCTCTGACTTCTATCTGACAAAGCATTTTAACGCTCTCCCCATCCTCAATTGGTTCTAGAGTACTTGACTTCAACTCCAAAGACTATAAAAAACAATGATAGTGGATACTACTATAATCATAAGGAACATTGTAATATGGAAAAACACCAATGTATGTATTAAAAAAATGTTTCACAGTAGATAAAACTACCACACATTTATTAAACATTTAATAAAATCAAGTACACAATAAGATAAAAGTTACAATCAGATCTCTTCATTCTGTAAATATTCAAGAAGGCCATTATTTTAAGCATCATTTGTTACTGGCACACCATTGACAAATAATTATTGTACTCAAAGCAACAACGAGCATTTGCAATGAAATCCTGACAAACATCTTAATTGTAAATCTCTGTAGATCTGATTCATGTTAATATGGAAATGAGATTTTAAAAAGCTAATGCTGGACGTTGCAGTCTGTTATCCTGCATCCTAAGCACTTACAGTTTGACATAGATCAAATGCTTCATCAGTATTCCATGAGAGATTGTCTTTAGTTCAGAAAGTAATGGACTATTTGCTTAATATATGTATATCAGAGGTATTAACATTTCAGTAAAACACTGGAAATTGCATTTCTGCTAAAGCATCCCTGAAACCACTGGCTCACATCTGGGATGTTGCTCAGTGTGGGTGGGTCATACAGGTTGCACTAGGATTCTAGCAAAGGGATTACACGTTGCCCATAGCTAGCTGGGTGCTATTGGATTTTCTTCCTCTAATTCTTACTGGATATGGCTACTCTGAGGACAGGGATTGCTCTGCAGTATGCTCCAGATTTTCCTGTTCCCTTTCTTAGCCAGGTCAATGGTCAAATGGCCAGAAAATGCGTAATAGTGGTAGAGAGTTCCTCCCACCCCACATCTGGTCCTGGCAACGAGGATGCATTCCAGTTCCCACAGTTACAGATACAATTATTCATAAGATGGTACAATTAGGATAACAGGTTTCAAAATAAGAATATTTTCATATAAATAACAGCTTTCACCAAAGTAGTCAGTCTACCCACACAGAGTTAGGAAATAGTCTAATCCCACCTTCTTATATCAATTCTTTATTAAAAATAAAGAATTATTATACCTTGTTTCAGCACTCAAGAAAGACTAGCAGGAAGGATCTGGTATACATGGAGCTTCTGTCAGGTTCAGACCATTACCCTTAATGTGTATATTACATCCTGCAAGGTCAGAGGTACAAACCAGTCATGCAGACTTAGCAGTGGAAGCGGCCTGCATGACTACGGTTGCATACTGAAATGGAGGTCTGCTGGAGACTAAGATAGCTTCATGTGGAAACACTATGTCTCTCTATAGAGCTTGGACCCTCTTTGGCTGAAGTGGTGCTAGATGCTTAGCAAGTGCCAGGTATTTCATGCATCAGCTTTATGTACCAAGCAATGAATTGTAAACTGTGTCTCTTTCCATGATATTTTTTTTCCCCATGAAAATATTCAAACTTTCCAAAGACATATCTTTTAGAAAGCACTGGATTTTACTTGGAAATCAAAAGTCTGGAGATTTTTTTATTTTTTTTTCAAAAAAGAAGCCGTGTCATTTGTATTCACAGCTTCCTGAGGAGATATATATTTCACCAGGAGATGCTTTTAAATGTTCCTCTTTGAAACTTTCAGTATTCTGTAGATTCTTAAGAACTATCTTTAAAGAAATATCAAGCATAGTCATTCAGACAGAAGGATAATATACACATCTTCATGGCATGTGTCATTTTCTGTCTTAAGCCAATCATTCATTCCAAATAGGTAGTATGTTATAATTCAGGAAATCCTAGTGGAGGAGTCATTATAATTAGCAATCCTGAGCCACAAGCTTGCTAAAAGAATAGTTTTGTGTTCATGTAAGTCAAGGCAAGGTTTCTTTCTTTGGGAGTCACTCTTTCCTCCTCTCTCTGTTCCTTATCTAAGGCCAAAAATTTTCGAGCAGATTGTCATTAGATGTGTCTAAAGTAGGTATATCCCTGATGGATGACATCTGATAAATTCTTTTCAATGTCTTACAGTAAAGGGCAGCTGCAGCAAGCAGCTGCAATTTGTCTGATGTTGTTCATCAAGGTTTCATTAACAACAAATGGCACATACCCAGGATCCATGCATATTATCTGTCTTTTGAGTATTATTCATAATAGGGCATTAACAACTTTTGTACCATTGGATGAGATTACATAGAAAGTACCACTGTTGGACTGGGTAATAGGGTTTATATGAAAATATGCTAAGATATCTCTTCAACTTAAGATTGGTCTTCAGAAGTTTTTTCAGTTGTTTGGGTTCATATATTGTCAACTGAGGCAATATTTTCTATAGAAAGACATAAATAAGAAGTCAGGACTTAGAGGCAAGAGTTTATTTTCCTAATGGGAAGCCTAATACAAATATGTGTTATCTTGAGAGCCTTGTGACCAATATTAATGAATGACATAATCAGATTTTCCTGTCTGTATTCACCTGTAGGCAAAGTGACCAGGGAAGCTGAATTACAGTAAGATCCTAGACTACAAAGCATTGTTGTTATTTTGTCATTCAGCATTCAGGCTGCTGGTATAACAGAGGACTCGTTTCTATAGCGTTCACAATCCATGCTGTTCCTTCACCCAGAAATGTCTAGTTTCTTTTTTGGTGTTTCACCTAATATTGCTGATGTCTAGAAGAAAAGAATAGTACAGGATTTCTCAAATGTCCTACGATCTGCTTTGAGCACCAGCAAATGTGTTTCCAAATGCATTCCTGTCTGCTTTGAGTATAACTTCATTTCCTACGATACTCACAACTCCTTTTATGAGAGGATGTCTGAAACATTTTAAGGGCATCTTATTATACAGTTTCTGCAAGGAGGATGAGAATCATCTCACATTTGAGACGACTCTTTCTAAAATCGTGATATGTTTATCATGCCAGTGACTTTATTGTTATCAACAACATCTGGTGGGATTAGTTGACCAGTTGGTAGACTGGCAAGGTCTTTGTGGTAATACTCACTGGATTATGCAGCGTTCTCAAATTTTGCATGCAAGGTTTGAAAGTATCCTCAGTCTTTCCAGATGCCAGACTCCCAGAGATCTGCAGAAATTATTAAGGTGTTATGTCAGATTTCTCTGCAGTATCATAAATGTGCTTCATTGCTTAGGATTGAAGTACTATCTATTAAAATATTCTGTTTAAGACCTGTAGTTTGAGAAAGTTTGTTTGCTGTCTCTTCCGTTGGCTGATGTATTCCAGTTCTCCAATCTGAGCCAACAGGTTTCCAGGCTGAGTAGCTAACAAGTACATAGATTGTCTCTGCATAGTCACATAGTACATAGGAGACCTAGTTAGGATTATATATCAAAACTCAGGGAATCATAGCATGGGTGGGATTCACACAGAGCATCCATACCCTTTTCTCACTACTTGTAAACGTAAGCAAAATGTCAAATCAGTGTAAGAAATCCAAAACAGTGAAAGGCTTCCATTAGCATACTGTCTGAGATAACTGAGGTGTCCTTCAAATAGATACACACTTTTTGAAAAGGAGTAATTATAAAAGACTTAATCAAAAAGCACTTAGCAGATGTTATCTCAAGCACTGCTGATACATTTGAGTGCATCTTCCAAGTGGGCAACATCAGCAGCGTAATTATCTTGTATAGGCAAGGAGAAAATTCACTCCTTGTTAATCTAAGAAGTGGTTTTTATATAACTTCAGCCCTTGCATGTTTTCCAGTAACTTGTTCATAAAAGCTGAGGAAGGGCCAGTTTATTTTAGGAGAATGAATAGTAGAGCAGATAGATTTTCTTACCAAAGCTCGCTAAAACAGCACTGAAAACCAGCAGTGGGATCATCTCACAAGCCAAGTCTGGGATTATTTTGGTATGAAAGTGGGCAAACAGACATAGCAAATGAGTATGTCCATCTTTTTTCTTTATTCTCTGCATTATGCTGACCGTGTTCTTTTTCTGTACTGGAAATGGAGAAGGTCAAAACCATTCTGAGCACGTTAATAGGACAGAAACAATAAAGTTGCATTGATTACTCGGTACTTACTTTTTGCACTATTAGCTAATGTCTTTCCGGTTGTCAGTCTAGTAAAAGGAGACAGAGAAGCACCAACTTCTACATGAGGCAGCCTTCTTTACTTGGATATGGCAATTTTATTCCGAGCTGGAGTTGTTTCTGTATAGAAAAGGTTGAATATTTGTTGTGGAATGAAAGATATTTATCTGTCCCTGTGATAATTCAATTACATGAACAATGTTCCAGATGTTTGTATGTTCAGAGTGTCCGGGATGTGCTTACCTGTTCACATTTTGCATGTGCAAAGCAAAATGTTATTTGTTATATGTGATGTTTTACTCCTATAGTTACAGAATCCTGGCTGAGGAATATTAATATTTATTTTACTTAGATTGATAAACTGGGCACTTCCTCTTAGACAGTGTTAAAAAAGCATCTAGCTGGAGCACTTATATTTATTGAATCTTTATTCAATTTTTAGAGGGAAGAAGGCCATGACTCATTCACACTTTGTACTTTAATGTCATTTTTCAGCTATAAACTTGCTTTACTTAAAATTGCATGTATGTCTGCTATTTTTGATTTGGATAATTTCAACTCTAGTACTTAAAGAAAGCTTTCTTGGATAAGCAATAAATTCCCTTTCATTCAATGAGACAATGTGTAACATGTCTGTAACCTTCCTTCTAGTTTATGCTGTATATTCTTGGATAATTTTTTAATTCACTGACTTTCATAGGTTTTCTAAACAACACATCTGTCTGTAAGGTCAGCAGTTGTCAGTATTTTCAAACTAGCAAAGAGATTATTTCTGATGAACAAAACCATTTCTTAACAGGCAGTGTTGTTCAGAATCTGTATTATGTCTCTCTCTCCTCTATTGTTATTTTGACTTCTTCACTGCTGGTACACAAATGATGTGTTGATGAGAAAGAGCTTCTTCACCAACAATCTGTTTACTGTTTAAATTGAGGAACTCATCTACCTTTTTCTTCTTCATACAGAATTGTATGTCTCCACTTGCACGTATTTTCTTTAAATGGATTTTCATTCCTTTTCATTTAAGTACTTGCTTTTCTTAGCCAAGCCATCTATCTCTTACGTTAAATCACTTAGAGCTTCACTGACTTCCTCTAGTCAGTGTTATTTTATACCTGCACTTTTGGCAGAACAGTAGTCAAAAGTTGGTTAATGTGACTATGCTTACTGTTTCTGATGATATCCTAGCTTCATGATTTCTCCCTTGCTGAAGTCTCCACTAATGCCAAAACTGGAATATGAGCGTGTGTCTCAGAAGAGGATGCTGAGAATTTATGTCCCAAAGTGATATTCAATTGACATATGAATCTTCTGAATTTCTGTCAATTCTTCATTCCTTTCTTGCACATCTGAAAGATGTGTATAGGATCTGTCTTCACTGTCCAATTTCAGAGATGAAACACGCTTCAAATCTGCAGTAAAATGTTGCATTGATTATAACTTACATTATGCAAATGAGAGATAGTAGCAATATATAAAAAGCCCACTCGTGTTGTGACATCAAATTTTAGTTCGCATAAAATAGAAACTCTGTTAATGCATACAAATAATCCTCCCTGACTCAGAGTTTGCCACCTCAAATGACAGTTGTTACGATCGCTTCATTGCCTGTAGCTCTGAGTGAGTTAGAGCTAGAAACGGTATCGCCGTAATGAAAGCATATTAACAGAACCAATCCCAAAACACGTTAACAGAAGCAATAACTCTCCTCCTGAACAATTCCTGGGATGAGATTCTCAAATTCAATTTATTTCTCATGGTCTAAGGAAATACAAAAAAGCTGGAAAAACTGCTTATCTGAATCTGAGCGCTTAAGTATGATTTCATTACGTACTGGAAAGAACACAAGTTCAAATAAGGTATTTTTCCCTTTTGCTTGTCACTTGTACAATGAAGGAGTAGTTTTCGAGCGCTGAAGTAACAAGTATTTTAATGTTTGGCCCAGCTATATTTTGTCTCGGAAGAACAGTTCTGTTTTGCAAGAAAAGCATGTTTTCCGTGTCCTAAGTGATTGATTTTTACCTTCCGAACATAGAACTTCACAACGACATTATCTTTCTTTGCAATAAACATTATAAGAGGTAAGAGAAGATGTATATATAGCACAAAGGGAAACAATCACATAAAAAGGGATCTTACCAGCTACTCAGCTTGGTAAGAGTACAATTACCTGAACAAAAGATTCAGGTCTTTTGCAACCATCTGCTGACCCATTACGAAGCCAAGCGTTTCCTAGTCTTCACAAACCGCTTTTAGTTCCAACACCTGTTTTCTTTGGGAGAAAAAATATATAAAAAAATTGGTCAGAATATGTTTTCCTTAGTGCCTGTTTCTTTCAATTTCTTGACTCTGAAAGCCGGAGGGTGAGTGACGTGCTGTTGATGCCAGCCCTGCAAGGCTTTTGGTGCTGTAGGTGAGGAAAGCGAGCCCAGAGCGAGAGCTGCCGGGGGCATCAGGCCTCCCCGCGGGCAGCGGCTGACACACAGCCGTTCCCTGAGGAGCAGGAGCTCCGGCAGTAGCAGCATGCCTTTTTGCTGCCAGGACTCTGGCATGAACAGTTTTTGCAGCTCCTGTTTCGTGTCTGGCAACCAGCTTGCTCTAATCAATTACTTCTTCTTTTGCCTGCGTGTAAAGCTGGAAATGAAGTGAATCTGTACGTTTCTGACAGTATAACAGCAAGACGGGTCCATTTAGTGAAGCTTTAGTCGGGGACAAGTCACAGACAATTGGGACATTAAATGTGCAAAGTAGTGCATAGGCAGGGTGATGAACACTCAACTAAGGCGCAGAGATAATGTTTTTCTTGGCAGACTTCTTATTGCTGAGTTTCCAAATTAAAAGAGGTTAGGGGCAACTGTCAGGGGTAAGAAGATCAACCGTGAAGTAAGTGGTTCTTTTGTGTATCTCAGGATGTGCCAGCAGAGAGCTGTCACCTAGGTCAGTTATGTGGAAGAGGGGTAGAAGCCTGATCTAACTGAATAGGGGAAGAAATTTCAGATGGAGAAGGTAGGCATGCATTACCTCTTTTGCATAGAGGTTTAACAGTATCCTAAAGCTTCCATTGAAGTGCAAGGACCTTTAGATACTCTGAATTATTTTTTTTTTTTGAAAAAAAACAACCCGTCATACATTTCAGGTAATCAATTAAAAAATATGATTACACATCCTCTTCCTTCCAGATGAAATGTGGTAACATATGGCCTGCCTGATTAGTGCTTCATAAATCACTGTTGTATTTGATCATAAGTGACACATAAAAGGATGGTTTAATACTTTGTATCTATTTTCATCTTGCATGTAAGTTTCCTCTCAAAACAAGCAGAATGGTGATGTCAGGTTACTACCTTCACGACAGTATTAACAAGCTGATACAAAATTCTAAATCAAGCAAACAGACTCTATTGACAGGTGTTTGTATGAAGTAATATGCTCCAAGAACACAGAAGTGATTGTTAAGGTTACTATACAGGGCTGTTGGTGTCATACTGGTCAAGAGATGTGTCTGAAGAAAGGATGAAAAAAATTAACAGGAATGGAACAGTCATGGAAAATGTGCATATTATTCGGGTAAACAAAGCTTTTCTGAGCTAATTCAGGTGAACGTTTATGCCTTCACATAGTGTGGTAGGTTCATAACTCAGTCTTTAGAGAACAGGCTTAGCTCTCTGGTGGTGACTTGCATTTGGAAACTAAACTAATCCATATGTTTAATGCAGAAGCGTATTTTGTACAAGTGAGATTTTCAACTTTCCACATGATGCGTTTGAATCACTAATTGCTAATTGCAGATTCCCTCACTGTTCTTTTTAGTGACATATTTGTACCATCCACTGAAAGATTACATCGAGAACATCAATCGGTGCATAAATATTTATGAATACTTAAGTGGAATAATCAAGTGTAATAAACTCTCCAGAGATACTGCTGGTATCTGAAGTGAATTTAAAGGATCATATGATGTGTATATATGTGCTGTGAAAAAGGTTAACATTTGCCTTGCCAGAGTCCCTCTCTTATTAGAGGAATTAATTTGCTTTTGAGATTTCCAAACAAACTTTCCACTTAAACCACTTTTTGAGATGGGGAAGAGATCTCTAGGCTAGAAAGAATAACTGTACTCCCAGTTTACTTCTTAAGAGGCAGACAGCTTGTGACTTAAAATTTTATTAGCACTGCATGTTTTTTCCTTCAGAACTATAGAGCTCCTTTAATTTCTTGTGGTTTTATTAGCAGCAGAGGATAGCAGGCAGTCCTACTCAGTAAGGAAACTAAGCACAGTGGCAGGAACCTACAAGATACCTTGTTTAACCCCATGAAGAAAGATACTTGCCTTTCAAGTGGAGAAGCCAGTGTGCAAAGTGAAGAGAGTTGTTTCCCATTTTTGCTTCCCTTTAGCAGGAGAGTGAGATGTTACTGATGGATATGTAGAGGAATTTGCTATTGTTGCTAACTGTGTGAAGTCCCCCTGTCTCTTTCCAGACTGAAACTGAAGTACTGATTATGAATTTTTATATCAGAATGTCTCTGACAACTCACTGCCTGCTGGAAAGCATAATTACAGGTAACAACTATATCACATTATATGTAAAAAACCAAAAAACTGATTCTACATCATGATGACATTTATGGAAAACTTTAGGGAAAAATAAGTTTTTTACGTATTTTGGCAGAAGCAAAGAGATGGAATGCAGATACAGCCAATCCCACACATTCTCCCTTACTGCCAGCACACTTAGCCTCTTTAATTCATTATTTTAATACTCCAGGCATTCCAAAATCTATTTACTTGCTATTTCCAGACCTGTCAACTTTTAGGCTCAACAGATGAAGCTGTACCATATCTGCCTCACAGGAAAGAGAGCATTATCCAGGAACCCTGCCTTTAGGCTTTGTTATCAGTATTCCTGGACCACAGCTTTGTTTTAAGGGCAAGCCTTAGAGGACAAAGAACTATAGTCCTTTACATTTCTAGTCTTAATGGATTGATATATTAGATTTTAACAGTATGACATTTAGGACTGATAAAAATCTTAATCTAAATTCTGCAAGTGATTCCCTCTAGCATTTTAGTGTAGAGACTGGAATTTTGATTCCAGAAACTGATATTCCTCCCATCCCAATGCATAAAAACTTCCATGAATTAAATATAAAACTAGCAATTCATTTGACTTATTCCTGTGCTACTCTTTGTGAAATCAATTTCACTGTGCAATCAAGGCTTTGAGTGTCTTAAATATTATTTTTTGATGATACATAACAAAGTTAATGGCCCAAATATCCTGATTTAATTTTGGCAGTTCTAGGCTATGATCTTGCAATGATCTCAATGATGATGGAGATCATTGCAAAAGTCGGGGATCAAGAATTGACACAAAGTAAAAGCTAAATAGATTAGGGGCAGTGATGTTTTTGCACCAAAGAACTGATTCATATGTTTATATCCTATTAACTTTTATTTAACCCTGAAGTGGTTTCTGAGTTTGTCCCTGGAAGATTTGCATTTCGACTCATGCAAAACAATAAGCACCACAGGTGCTTATTTCCACTAGTTTCCACTAGTCTTACAAGAAACTGGTAAAATACTGTAATGCAAAATGATCAAGATCACTATATCAAATAAAACATAAAATGTTGAGATTTTTCATGATAATCATATAATCCATTTTGCACCATATTCATGTGAGTAGTTATTATAGGTAAGGTACTTGGAGAAAACTGTCCAGGCTTGTGCTATCCTTACTCACTGATTTCAGCATCCAGAGCTTGGTCTTACTTATTTCATCACCATTAAACAGACAGAGATAAATAAAAGAGCTCTGATTTTCTGTTTTGATTTTAATTTCCAAAGGCATTTCTTAAAGCTCTGTCATATATGTTCACCCAGTGATACTGATTCTCTTTAAATACCTTTCAGTATTAGTAGAGACATGATAATCTCTTTTTCCATTAAAAATGTTTTCCTCAGTGATGAATAATCAGTTTCAATGTCAATTATTTTGACTCCACTTTGTGCAGAGATGGATAACCAGGCACAGTTAGATACTTCATTGCAGACCGTATTTGTGTAAATGTGTAACTTTATTCTGTTAGTATACATCTCCAAATAACAGCAAATGTATATTTGTAAATCTTTTTTTTTCCCTACTCTTTGTACAGAAGGAACATCATTTAATGTGTTGCCTTAAAAGAAAGGAACAGAACTACTTACTAACTAGACTTTTAAGTCTTCATTTAATTTTCCTTTTCTCTTGGGCCATAAAATAACTCATGGAATATGAGATATTTAGTATGACTAATTAATCCCCATCTGATGTTTTTGCTAATATTATTACCATATTAATTAGCTAATTACCCTGACATTGCCAATAGTAATACAATTCTTGTTGAGTTGTAGTCTGGCAAACCTCATTGCATTTAAAGTATTTCTGAAACAACATACAGTTCTAGGGAGAAAAAAAAAGGCAAAAGCTGCACCCTATATTAAATTTATTTCATAACAACAGAAAGTCTAAACTTCAAGGCAACGGCAAGGCAACGTGCTTCTTATACTGATACATCTAACTTTGGATATTGATATTCCATTTACCAGCTATGAAAACAGAACAGGCAACAAAGGATAATTTTATTCATACGACAAGGAGGAAATGACTCGAAAATTCAGCATATTGCAAGTGAATACATGAGCAGGTAGATAGTTATCACTTGGGCAATCAGAGATTATTGTGATGAGATTATTTAGAAGACTGACAAATCAGGCCAGTTTTCAAACTTTACTGAATGAATTAGTGCCACACTTCTTACTGCAGTTGTACTTACAAATCATGATCATTACATATGCAAAACAGTTAGACTTTTATACCTATATTTTGAATTTTCTGTGAATATGTAACAACCCAGAGGTGGTGATGTACAGTTGGTAACAACTGCTGTGCTTGGTGGTTTTTAGTCACTGATGTCCAAGTGATCAGGCTGGAGAGTTCTTTGATGAGAGGCCAAAACTAAAGTGATTTTGTCTTCCTTCTTCTCTGATTTTCTGCACTTACGTCTGATGGGTTTATGCCATTTTTCTCTCCCCAAAAGGGGAGTCTACTCTGGGCCAATCCTGTTTATCTAGTTTCCTTTGTTTTGTCAGTTATCCTTTTGTGTACCAGCACAGCCTGTTTTCACTCCTTTGTACTTACCTTTTCTCTGTCATGCACTTTGGTGTTAATTGGATGGTCTTTTCCTGCCACCACACCCCTCTTTGCCTCTTTGGTGGTCACACCGCTCACCTCCTCAGTAAAATGCTTATATTTCGTGTCTGCCTAGGCTGTGATACAAAATGCAAGCATACTGTTATTAAACTATTTTAGCTTGTGTGTAACCAGATTAAAGGCGAGTTAATATTATTTGCATTCTTATCAGTACACTTTTAATTTGTAGGTATCTGAGTTACAAAGGTTATGCAGCAGAGTGTCAGCTCCTGTTGATTGCAACTGCAAATGATTACGTTGAGGTTTCTCTATGGTAGCTATGCAGAGCATGTTTGGTTGACTCACCTCAATGAATAATGAAAAGGTGTTTATGTGTATTCAGTGTTGGAGTTCTGAAAGATGAAATTATTTTCTTTCACTACAGTTTGGTAAAATAAAAAGGACAGGAATGAAGTTTAAAAACATCACTATTCTCTGACTAATAAGCATCTCTCAAAAACTACTTTCTTCTCTCTCTACCTCCACAACGCTAGCATTAGACTTGGGTGTAGTTTTAAAATTGTAGAGGTTGTAGAGTGCTTCTCTGATGAGTTCAGATTTCTGGTCTAATAATCTAAACCGAGTCCATGAAACTAGTCTGTTTGATGCAAGCCCACAAAAAGGAGGCTGTGTCAAAGTGAGGTTTGTCCTGGCACCAGTTAATGGTTCTGTGCAGTCTTCACTCCGTACTTAGTCCAAGCAGTGTTTGAACTGCTCATATAAACATATGCTCACCACAGTGTGAAAGGATAAAGACAGTAGGAAAATGCTCAGTGTTTACTTCTGTTTCATAGCTCTCCTCTGAAGCAACCTGCATCTCAGCAGCACCCCCTGAAGTGGGTGATAACCACATTATCAACACAGAACACATGCACTACATTAGTCATGCTACAATGGCATTTAAACTGCGCTTGCTTATTTTAGGAAAAAAAAATAAAATCCTACATTAAGCTTGCCCAGAACTTTTTGCTTCTGGCTTTTTCTTTGCAAGTCCACCTTTATTATCTTTATTTCTCAGGTGCTTGCTCCCACTGGCTGATAATCCTCGGACATGATACACTGACTCCACATACACATGGCAAAACTCGCTCTGAATGAAATGTTTTGTTTGGATTTGTGTTCCATTCTTGTGGACAGCTAAAGGGAACTCTTTGAATAAGTGTTATTTTCCTTCATTATGTTCTTCAAGACACCCTGAGAGATACTCTTGTGTGCTAATGAATGCATTCATCTGAGGGCACCATGAAACACAACTCCACAGGAAGCCAGAAAACAGGCTATTCTCTGACTTTTCTCTAGGATAACTTAGGTGAAAATATGGGGAATCTTGACTACTTCTTTGTGCAATGCTACTTTATATTCTTGTGAGATGTCACAGTTGAACCTCATTCATTTACAGAATTGAGGATTATTTATGTGTACATCTAAAAACCAGAAAGTGATAGCAGTGAAATGTAGTCTTACATTTTAAGCTACACAGGCTATGTATTTACAAGGTTTTTAATGTTTTAATCAATTAATTGCTTTTGAAAGGTAAAAATCGTTTACAAAAAATTTTATTCACTAAATTCTTTTCTCTGTCTTAAAAGTGAAAAAGCCATTGCTCTGCCCATATGGGCATTTCCAGAGAAGTTGCCATTTCACTTATCAGCAGTATTGTAGATGCAAACTAACTCAAAGATGAAAAACCATACTGTAGCTCGCAAAGAGCTTTGTCAAACATACATCGCTTGAATGTCAGCTCCATGTTACATTTATTTCAGTTATAAGGATTTCTGAATTGCTCTTAAGAAAGTTCTTCAACATGTTAGATAACATTTGAAGTTGAAGGAGTTTTTCTTGACTACTTGTTACTCAACAATGTTTTTATGGTTGCAAATATGATGCATGTAGGTACATATCATGTGTCTGTTGATTAAATTTCTTTAAACTTCTTAATATTGTGGAGAATGCAAAAATATCTTCAGCAGATTGAGGGGTAAAAGAAGTTGCTATTATAGCTGTTCAGCAGAATAATGGTCACTTTCAAATTAAACATTCACTTTTCAATCCACTTGCCAGGTAAGGTCTGTAACTTAGTCACACACATTGTAGGAAACCATTCCCTTCCATCTGTGTTATGCCAAAAGAACTACCAGAAGATAATCTCACTGTGTTGGACAAGGAGTCCAGTTAGTTTAATATCCAGTCTCCAAGAGTGGCAATAAAAATGTCACTACAGAGAGCATACAGGCTTGGAGGCTCTGTGCAGACTGTTCCCATCAAACTTAACACTATCCTCAGTTGTTGGATGAGAAATGTCAGAGGGCACATACGTATCTGCCTCCTCCTCTTACAACCTATATGCTGTCTACCTCCAAAACTTAATGTTGCAACAAGTTCCAGAAGATTGTTTATTGTTACATAGATACTTACTTTTTACAATAATGTTTTTAAACCGATCTCCAATTAGTTTCCATTGCCCCCTAGTTTTACTGTTAATTTTTCAGTCTATTAATCAATTTATGATTTTGTAAATCTTAATCCTATCCCCCTCAGCTCCTTTCCAAACTCTTAGCCTTTGTAAAGCTGCTGCTTCATCCTCTTGATCATTTTGATTTTCTTTCTCTGAAATGTCTCAAACTGCTCTACAATCTTCTTGGACCAGAACTGTGCACTCTACTCAAGAGACAGGCAAAACAAAGTTTTATTCAGAAGAAAAAATATCTCCAAACTTTCAATGTTTTTTTTCAGAATACCTTTTTGATTTTATCCAACATTTTTTATATTTACTTTTCTGGTTGCCACAGAACACTGAACTAATGATTTCTGAAAATTACTAATGACAGCTCCAAGATCTCTTTCCTGAACTGCAATTTCCAGCCGACTTCAGATTTGCTTAGCTATGACTTGGATTCTTTTCCTAGATGCATTTCTTTTCATTATATATGTCAAAGTTCACTTGCTACTGCTTTATTGAGATTTTACCCGATGCCCCTCTGACAGACAATATAGGTCAAATCCAGGTACATTTAATGACTAACTTAACTGTATAGTTCTTTTGGATGGAATTTCAATGGGTTGTTGTTTAAATGATGCAACACATATTTAAGAGTTGTTTTGTTGGTTTTTTTTACTTCAGTAATCACTAATATATTCACTTTTACATGAGAAAACTATACCTAGTTAATTGTAAGAAAAGGTACTTTACATACTTTTCCTATAGTTGTAGCATACCAGGAGACCTGGTTCTTCAGAATATCAAAGCAGAAGCTTTCTTTAACTGTAGGCTTGTAATTTTCCTTGTTTTAGGAATAATTTGAGTTGGAGAAATTACAGCGTTTTTAGTTGTTGACAATGTCCCATACAAGTCAGCATCTCAATTAATTTCCCTGGCCTTCTTTTTAATCTCATTATCATTTAAACAAAATATAATGTCGTATGATATCCAAGAATTTCTAAAGTCAGTGCACTCTTCAGTCCTTCTCACACTAAATACATCCACCCACCCATTTGTATCTGTGATTCCCTTTTCTCTTGAGTTATTAAAAATTTAGCTAAAAAAGCACTAGCAAACTCATTGCGTATTGCAAGTCTACCAAGATCAGGTTTTTTTATATGCTCCAGTGTGTAAATGCACTCTCACAAAGACTGCCCAGTGACCAGTTCCTCTAAGAGATGATGCCTTTTCAGGACCTGAGAAGTATCACTCACTCACAGGACCAAGTAGTTCAGAACTGCTTCAGCTCCCATTTACCAGGGCAATAAGATATCTTACAACCAGAAATAGGATAGCAGGTGAATCTAATCTTAGCTACTCCAGTCATCTTACTCAGCTGCTCCTAGGTTAGGAGTTAGGCTCCCTAGGAAGGCTGAAGGCAAATCCCAGCTTTAACAGTGAGAGTGTTAAGTCCTGCCCTTTAGTGTGACCGATTATTCCTCCTGGAACAACATTTGGACTAAAGGAGAGAATAGTTTTTCATCTAGTTCTTCTTTATGGGATAGGTATCTTCTCAGATCCAACAAACACTCACAGGTTGCAATTATTATCAATACCAAATCTTTGCTTGAGACTTCTTTGTTGTAATGCCAAGTTCTACTTCTGTACACTGATATAAATCCAGAGCATCACAAATTGTAAGCTCATGAAGAGCAGAATCTGACTCACACTTTCAATTACCTGGTGTTTTTTCTAGATAAGACAGTACAACAATCTTTGGTATTAAATTTGACCTTTATATTTTTCTGAGTTTATGAATAAAGACCTTCTCATTCAGTAGCTCCATCTATCTGTAAATTATTATATGACTAAAAAAAAATAAATTCTAAAACCTTTGAGGTCACTTAGAAGAAACTCATTAAATTTCATAAGACAAGGGCATTTTATCCATGAGGGTAGAGGCAACCCTGGAAGATGAGCCTAGAGCTCCCAGCAACAGGATACAATACACTTAATTGTGCTGAATAAAAAAGGTTTTCTAAAAGGAAGATAACAGGTCTGTTGTTGGTTTCAGAACAGTTCTTGGAGGCTGAATGTCTTGAACTGTCACAAAGTGTTGCATCCATCTGATCTATTAACAGCCTAGGGAAGACCATTTCCAGAATGCAAAAGTTTGAGACTGGAGTTCAATTCTCAGGGCTACAGCTTTTAACTGACTGACTGTCACTGATAAGAAGATGATGGAGGAGCACAATGTTCTTGCAGTCTCATTAGCTAGATGTATTGTGTGATGTTGAAATTACCAACCTGTAGAATACTAACACACACCAGCTGCAAACGAGTGAAGGAGAAAGTAATTTAAAGTTAAACATGAAACTTTTATACTCTAGCTGTTGATTTGAAATGTTTGCACTGCTTTTTTTTTTTGGTGTTCTGTGCTTTTAAGGTACAGTTTAGTTGGTGTTAATAATAATATACTAAAATAAAACCCTCAACAACCAACCAACTAATCACCCAACCAACCAAAAACCCTGCAACAGAAACACAACAAGAGTATTTCCTGGGTGTGTTTTCTTGTTTTAATTATAATTTATTACTTTTCTTTTTCCTTTATGCCAAATAATTCAGTAATGCTGCCTTGTTTTTGAGAAAAGGATGTGAAAATATCCAATTAACGAATGGGGATTCACTCCCTATTTTTTACTTGACTGTCTAACACAGTTATTAGAGTGTAAATGTGACATTTAAAATTTTTTTCCTTGGGGAAAATCTAACCAAAGAATCTGACCTTTAGTCATTTACACATCTGCAGTAAGTCCACCATTGATATTTTGTAATTGTCTGTCACGTGTATTCTTAAATATGATGTAAATACCCCTCCATACATCTCCAATCAATAGTTTTCCTATCAAGATAAAACACTTTTTATGCAATAGAAACTTCCATTTGTAAGTCTGTCTTTCTACCTAGGATGAAAGCTGGCAACTCTGCAAAGGAAACACAGACTGAAAAACAAGAAACACTGAAATATTTATGGTTTTTCCTTCAAATCACTCATCCCGAAGATGTATAAGGTGGGCTAAACCAGACATTTCAGGCCATGACACTTTGTAATTATTAGGTGAGATCTGCCTGTGATAGTCTTGTCTCTGCACTAACTTCAGTACAATTTTGTGACAGGTTAGTGTACGTTCTCAAGGACTTTGCTCCAATGGTCTTGTTGGATCTTATCTTTCATGGTTAAGTTAAATTTCCTCAAGAGTCTGCAATATTTTGATTCTGTCTGTTCCCCTGAGAGATGCTGACATCTCCAGCATACATTCCTTAGAAGAAAAATGCATGAGAGTGTGCTGGAAATACTGTTCCACTACATCCTAGTGCTATCCCAGCAGCAGCTAATATGCCTTTGCTCTCCATGTGGTTCAGGGATGACCAATGGGAATATGCTAGAATAATGCTCAGATTAGAAGCAGGCAGGGAATTTAGTGTTCTTTGCTGGTAGTTAAGAAGAACTCTTCAGTCTAATCTTTGTTATCATAAAAAGGAAAAAAACATACATCTGAGAATGCAACCCCTGAGAAAGGGAATCTGAGCAACCAGCTCTCTCAAAAGCTTTTAAGCATGTGGTGGCAAATTTCATTTAAAAGCATTGTAGATACCTGTAAATATTAAGTTGGATTTTCCATATCAAACACCAGCAGCAACTATACCCCTGCATACTCATCTGAGCTGTAAAAATACAACCTTCTCTATAATGTTGATGATTTTGATACAGAAATGGCAAGGTGCTGCACTCAATTTAGTGAAATCAAACCTGAGGGTACATGAGAACATTTCAGAGCACAAAAATATTTTTTTTTCCTTTTCTTATAGGTAATGTTAGAGTATGAAACCACAATATATTTTTTCCCTTTATTCTTACATGCAGAACAGTTCATTCTGCATCCGTGCCAATAAGGGACTCTAAAGCTTAGCTTTCTAGATGAAAATTTCTCTCCCCTTTGTTTTCAAGTTAGGTAACTATCTAATTCTGCTTTCCAGAATGTTCTTTGCAATGTCTGGGGCTTTTGCCATCAAAACCAGGATATTGAACTAAAAATCACCACCCTGCTTCAATACAGTGTTTCTACTGGCACTCTTAATGTAGTAAGGACCTATTAGAATTATTTGTATCATCTGATGTCAGAATTACTATAAGAATATAGGTATTCAAAGCATTGCTTGTAAGTTTTTGCGGGTTGGTTTGTTTTATTAACCAGGTAGGTATGATGAGATGGACTTACTTTTCCCCATAGAAATAAAATAAAATGAGAGGTTTCTTAAATATGTAAATGTCACAAAAATCTTTCCAAATACATGAAAATTCTCAAATCATCTTTCTTCTTTTGAACTAGAGAAAATCCAGTTCCTCAGTGGTCACAGAATAGAAATAGGGAAGACTTAGGAAGCCTCTCCATACCTGTAACACAACCCTCTTCTCTCTGCAAATCCTTTAGTTGTCTCATGCAACACACTGCACATTTGGGGAGATGTCACAGTAGACTTTGGTCTCCCAAACATTAGAGGACTGGAGGAAGGATTTTTCTGACAGAAATGAGTACACAGAGGACTTTTGAGCCTTGAGTGTAGAATAGGAGTTAAGAGCTTAAGAAGCAGAAACAAATATTTTCAAAACTTAGATTAGTTTGCTGCATTCAGAATTCAGTGACTAATTTAGAGAAAGCTTCCATTAGGGACTGGTTTTCCTACCCAGAATGAAAGTGCTGTGAGCTTGAATGTGGTTTTGAGCTAAACAGAATAAAATGTATTAAACCTTCTGGAGGAAAAGCTAGCATGTAAAAGAAGTTTGCTCTGGTTGATTTAATTTTTTTTGATTGTAATCCTTAATGCTTCCTTTGAGTATTATGAAAAATTCCCAAATTTTCTGAATTCCCCCTTCTTTTGAACTTGCCTTTTTTGCCTTCCTCTTTCAACTGAATTTGTTTTAAGGTCTTCAAGGGCACATTCATTGTCTTTTCTTTGAAGTGAAGCTTAAGTCCTTAAAGTCTTAAGTGGTGAGAATTTACTAGTTAGAAAGAGTGGGAAAGAGTAAGTAAGAGTTTTCTGATATTCTAATCAGAAAATGTTATGAACCATTCCCTACACGCTCACTTCAAATGAAAAATTTTCAGTAGAGTTTTAAATTTGAAAAATGCTGACAAGTCTTCGTTTGTTTTAAGAAGCTTTGAAACCCTTGTAGGATTAAGATGAAGTCCCTGTACTGAATGTTAATTGAAACTGGTCACTGCATTCTGTAAAAATCCCCACTCAAGCATGTGGCTAAATGTTTCAGCCTTGCAATTGCATCTCAGGATGTTTGTAAATACATTTTAAAATTAAACCCTTGGTTTGTGATAAAAGGTGATTTACACTTGTCACATGTCAGTGGCAGAACTTTAATGAGATAATTTAAGTTCTTTCTGTCTCTAGCTTTTGAAGCACTCACTCCCTCGAGTGCTTATTATATTTTTTGCTTGGCTATTTTTGTCCTGAAGAATCAGTTAATTCAGAAAGAAAGGTTGGGTATGGTGGAAAGTGTAATGAACCTCACTGTGTCATGTATACTACAAAGTAGATGTCTCTCAGTGAGAGATGCATGAAAGAATATTTATGTGAAAATTGTCTTTAAAACATTTTCGCTTTTCCTTTTTGCATCCTAAATTGGTTACATTTTCGAAAATCTCCCTCATATCATTAAAGAAAGGAGCTCAGAAATGCTCTGAGATGCTTTTGCCCAAAGTACAGCTGCAATTCTAATTTCCCATTTAGCCGATACTCTTTTTACAATCTTGTTAGCCAGTTCTTCCCCTGACAGGGAAGGGAATCAATGCGTCCATTAACAATGTTTAGAAACTGTGAAAGAGCTCGTGGAATAATAAAAGGAATGCCTATATATGGCAGTTCTACTTTTCATTCTCTTAGCCAGACTGTTGTGGCTTCTTGCTATTGTAGGCCCTTGGCAGTTTCTGGAATAGCCCCGAAAATTCTGGAATCTGTATTTCCAGCATGGCAGCTATTTTATATGCTGCATAAAGTATTGTCACAAGCTCTTGCTGCTTATGAGACTCCGTGTCACCATGAGCAAAGCAGTCCCTCACAGATACCAGTGGTGAGCTGATTGCTTGCTTCTTTCCTCAACTCACTCTTCACTCGCAAGGGAAGTGGAATTAGCCCAGCTTTTTACTGCTCATCAAGTCACAGTGATCTAATTGACTGGGATCACTTTGGAGAAGTATCATCAGTGAGGTCTTTATTGCCTTTAAAATCTCTTTTCTGTGGACCTTATGGATAATTTTCAGGAGCAAAGAAATGTATATTATACATTCATCTGAGGGACAAGTGAAATTTTAACTTTCTGTCTACGTGCGTGAGAGTGCAGTATGTTTTTGCTAGGAGAACTGAGGAAAAAAATCAATTTATGATAGTGAAAATTATCCCTAGGCTAGTATCAGTAAGAGCAACTTCATAAAATGTGGTTATTAAATGTTGATTTTTAATTAAGAGGTATTTGCAATATAAAAGGAGCTTTCATCTGTATAGAAGGGATGTCTAAAATATTTTAATTTCTACTACTTGCACTGTTCCATTTTTTAATTACTATCTTTTACAGTGAATTTTTGCAGTATATAAAATTCAAGAGATACTCCTTTATAGCACCTTTTTAAATAGTCACTGTTATAAAAGCTGGACACTCTGACCCTAATTGACATCATATGTTATTTTACACTGCATGAAGAGACCAGCTAAATTTTCCTTGCTGATAGTAATCAAAAACCTGTTTGTTTAGCAAACAATTATTATAATAAAAAAGTGTGAGAGAGACTATTTATAAAACGGAGTCTGTGCCTACACCACAAAGAGGCCTGTTTTCAAAGCAGAGCACAATGAAAAAGCCTCTCATCTCCCAGCAATGCTAATGGAAGTAGATGAAAGTGCAGGTTTCTTCTTTCTTTTAGCAAAGAGAAAGTCTAGCAAGATTTATTTTGCCCCTCCTCTCATTCTGATCCACTGTCTTAGGTGGGCTCTGTGAAAACTCTGCTGAGAGGCATATTTATGCTCTTCCTACAAAAACAATTCCCCTTGGCTCAGAAATAAAAGCAGGCTTCATCAGCTTTCTTCTTTTATTTTTTTTTTTTATTATTATTTTTATTTTTTTATTCTGGTAAAGCTCTGTTTTCTTCTCTCCCTGAAGACAATATCTACACAGAAGAGGTGAAACCATGGTATAAACTGCTGTCAAATTTGTAGGAAGAGAAGTCACCTAGTTTGGGCCATGGAGGCTCCAAGAGGGAACGCTCTACGGCAAAAAACTTCATGTCTTTATTGTTCACTTGTGGAAAAAGCCTTCAGTAGGTTGTTGAACTGAAGCAGCTCTGAACAGGTTGCTCTTTGTAACCTGCTGTGGTAATCTGTAGTATCAGTTCTTGGTTAAGGGGAAGACCAGGGCACCCACTGGGACAGAGCTGAGGAAGTGCTGGGTCAGAAGGGAAATGCATACTCAGAAAAGAAGGCTTAATTTTCTGTAAACATTTTTTTCCTCCTTTAGTAGGGTTGGACCAGTTTCCCATTTGAAAATAAGATTGCATGAGAAAGTTGAGACAGTTTTTTACAAATTACTCAATTTGTTTTATATTTTCCACTCAAGGTTTTTTTAAAATTATATCATTGTTCTTTTAATTTCTTTAATAAGGTGGTATAACTTCATTTCTGGTATCAAATTCACTTATTATAATAAATGTATGAAATTATATTCCTATTTTATATAAGTATCTATATTTTATATGTGTAAAGCAATTGTTTTAATGTTTTTGTTTTTTGGGTTTTCTTTATAAGACATCTTAAAATTTCAGCTTTCTACTCCAATCTGGAGTGGAACAAACCCTACAGTTGGCACATTTTCCCTGGAAAGGTAATTCTGCTGTTTTGGCTAGTTCTCCTCTGTATAGAAGAGAGGTTTTGACTACCTGTGCCAAAAGAGTAAAGTCCTGGGCTTTACAGAATAACTGATTATCTCAACTGAGGAATCAGAAAATGTGCAATGATTATGAGTACCAGGAAGGGAAACACAATCAAAACATTATTTTCCTTAAAAGATAAAATTAACAGAAACATACATTTTTAATGTCGTAGACCTTAAAAACAGTTACGTTTTAGTAAGGTAAGAGTTGATGCAGTCTGTATACATCTCATGGTTAATTAGGGCAGACTGAAATATTGCACGGGAGTTGTGATTCTTTTGAAAGAAGGTGTTTAGGTATTTGTGGGGAAATAGACTGTAATTAATAATTTTCTTTCAGATAGCCTTACTTTCATGAGAAGTTGGAGACAGTTGGGTACAAAAGGCAACATTTAAACTGTGTTGCTTTCTGGCTCCAGTGATTCTGTGAGTGTTATATTGCAGCTCATAAGCTTATAAGTAAAATCCTGGCCTCAGTGGTGAAAATCAAAATGGCATTGACTTCATGCATATTATCAAGTATGCTAGCTTTTCAGTAACTTTTTGCAAAGAGAAATGCATTCTGCAAGCTTATTTTTTTCACTTTTGTTCTCTGATAAACAATGATGTATCAGCCTGGCTAACTGAAGTAGATAACTTGATGTTTATGGCCTTTATCTCTGAGTGGACTGGATCTAATCTTTGTGGAAATATGCCTACTTTTCATTTGTGGAAAAGTTATCTCTATTGTTTTGATTGGCTTTGTTTAATCTAAAATAAATCATCTTCACTGAAAGTCAACATACTGCCTGAATAGAGAAAAAAAACAACCCTAGGTTTCAATTCACTGAAATTTCTACCACTTTTTTCTTGAATTTCTTTGAGAAATATTATGAACTTTTCAACTTCAATCTGTGCATAAGTATTAACATTCTAAACTTTCTAACACCAGAAACTGTGACAGTCTTTTTTTCCCCATCTTCAATGCTACAAAGGGTTCCCTAAAACAATAACATGCTCATAATAACAGAGCACTATGTTTTTTCACAGTTCTTGAAACTTCAGGTCAATGACTGACAGAATAAGGTTACAAACCGTGCCTTCTGAATACAAATCTAAACACTACCAGCACCTGACTGCAATCACTAGTAATAACAAACTCCAACACCTGCAATATTACCAGCTGACAGAAATACCACACACATACACAAAAAGATTGTCATGATCCCTGCAAATAAATCTGAAATGAGAAATCATACAACTCTTCTCTGTTTCGATTGTTACAGGAAAAGAGGCAATTTCTTCCCGCTCACGTTGCCAGCCCAGCCTTTATTACACTGCTTTTCAATTCTTTCTGTTAATATAGAAGAGAGGCTCAAGGTGCAGATGAAAGCCACCACTTTTATGTAAGCTAAAGATGAAGTGTTTGGATCTAAATTATTGATTCTCCCTTATGAAATGGGCTGGCCTATCCCTTGAGACTGAAACTACTGAATCTTTGATCATTTATAGCTTAAATACTTCTCACTTAATCACTCATCTCCACTTCAGGACCCTGGGCTTACTTTGTTACCTAGCTTTTTCCTGATTTTTCCCCCTTTTTTTTTAATGTTTCATTTGGATATTTAATGCTTGACATTGCGAAGCAACTAGAAAAAGAATCTCACTTTGAGGTACACATAGATATGAACTAGTAGAATGATATTGTTCAAAGAGGACAAAGAAAAAAAGTCTGTCCCCTATTATTTTGGTTTTTATTTGATAAAATTTAATATGATTTTCCCAGCGTAAATAAATTATCTAATTTTACCTCAGTTTCTGCCTTATAATAAACTTCCTTTGCAGTTTCATGCAGATAGAAATTTCTAATTTACCCAGCTTATTTGGATAATGAGAGTGAATTAAATTTGTACTACGGGGGTTCTTCTCTGCATGTAACTATTTCCCATAGGATTTTTAATTATTTTTTCTTTAAAAAAACCCCACCAACTTTTAAAATCAGATCAATCAGAAGGAGTCTTTCTACATAGTACTGCCACTCAACTCACTGGAAACCTTCTAAGTCATTACATAATTCTACATTACAATGTTTTTTCAGTACTTCAAATCTTAGAAGAACATTTCACTTGAAACTTTGTTTTACCTCATAGATACACAAATCTGGGCTTCTGCATTAAGGACAAATGGTACCAGTAAAGAAACATACTGTTGCAAAAAGACTATATGGAAATGAGAAGAACCATTTTGAAAGACGGTTCAATATGTACCCTCTATTTTACAAAAGTGATAATCTGGTTTCCTGCATGGTTAGTCCTGCAGTTTTTCTCTGTGCTCTCAAGCAACTCCTGAAATTCTAGACTGACCACCTTTCTTACAGATCACAGGCACAACATGGTCCCTATCTGAAACAATAAATTTATAACTTTTTTTCCAACAACACTGTTTACAAACAGATTTTAGAACTCTGTCAGCTTATAAAAGATGAAAAAGTTCCAAGTTAGAGCAAATGTGAGTACTAGGAATGACAATACCTCTCTTCCTTTGCCTCTCTCTCTTCCATTGCTTATATTTGACCAATTCTTGTGATGAACTATGACATACTCTTTCTTAAATTTTACTAGAATTGTATTTGTTGAGGAAAAAAAGTAGATTTTTTTTCATAAAGGTCAAGCCTTTTATTTCTTAACTTACATAAGGAATGCACAAAAAGGAATCTCAGGGTTTTTACTGTGCAGGATTGTATAATTTTTCCAGTGTTTGCCATATAAAAATAGAAGGTAACAGATACTCTACACGTTTAGGCATTTGTGTTGCTGTTACTAAAATCTTACCCAGTTCTGTTTTCTGATTTGCCATGTTTTTTGATTGGATGTAGAAGGTCATATGCTTAGCTTGGTATGGTGGCTGCTCACAGGTGAATCCACAGGATGTACTGTTATCTGCTTCTTTCTCTGTAGCTGAATTTTCTTTTTCAAGAGTATTGTAATAAGTATTCACTGAGATTTTTACTGATAATGTACTGATATGTGGTTACATCAGCATCAAAAAGACAGGAGGTCTGTATGATTATTCCATGGTTTTATCATGTACACATCAATAACTGCTTTGCCCTCCCAGTTATAATTAACTTCTGTAAGTGGAGCATACCCTTCTTGAAAACAACTGATGTGCAGGAACCCTAAGCAGGATCTTAAGACATATCTTCCTTTCCACTCTTTTCCTTTATTTAAAATCCCATGTTAGTATTGATGTATTTCATGGGTACATTTCATAATCTAGTTTTCATTTTCTTTGACATCTTATATCCTCTTTGTATACTGTGACTTTTGAGTGGTTATGATATTGATTGTTCAGGGTTTTTTGAATACTACTACCAGCACAGAAAATCTTGGGCTGAATTAAAGTATTTTTCGCTAACAACTCCTTTGTCCATCCAAAGAGAGGGGATTTTCTTCTCGTTGCCATCTTAGGTCTTATATCATAAAATATTTAAATTCCAATGTAAGGGACACAAATAGCCTCCCTGACTTGTAATCGAATCAGTCAGAAGCAGTATCTCTGTGGGCAAGTAATATTTTTCTTCAGCATCTCAGAACAGGCTTCATTCATCTAATTTCTGAACTAATTTATTGCACAATTCTGTGGCTTCAACAGCACATCCTTTTCCTGTCACAAAATTGCTACTGTTTTCTTCAACTTTATCTGGTATATTTTTGATTTCCAGGAAGGGACTGTTTTCTTTATTTAGTTGAATAAGGGTTTTTTTTGCTGTTGAGTATATTACAGACCTTACTGAAGTTCAGTAGAAAATCTGCAATTAAAATGACTAACTTTTCTGCATCATAATTACCTTTTAGTTCCCCTAAATCATGACCCTAAAAAAAACAGGTCTCATGCACCCTACAGTAAATTCTTCAACCCTGTGTTTGAAGCACTTCATAATAAAGATATCACTCTCTATGGCTGTTTTTATTTTGATCAACCACACTGATATACTTTTAGATCAAGCACGCAATTTCTTAAAGCATGGCTGCTTTGCACTTTGTCTGGGACACAGTGCCCCTGTCTTTGTACTGGGCCAACCAATGTGCAAACCCAGGTTAGGCAGGAAAAAGATACTTTTGATGTCCTGATCTAGACACAGCCTAATTTTACTGGAAGAAAAGAGAATAGCACATGTTTGAGTGGATAATTCTGTATGCAGTAAAATGTCTCCATTGTGGAGATGATCTTTTTTTCAGTATATACACAAAGTGTATATGGTACATGATATAATTCTTTGCTTATTTTTCATAAATAAGTAAACGGAACCAAATGGGTACAATAACAAATAATTTCAAAACAACAAATAAGTTCAATTTTGGGTTTTACTTATTAACAAAACGAAGAAAAACTTCAATAATTTGAGCTATGTTAAAAAGATATTTCTAGGAAAGAAAAAAAAAAGCCAGTAATTAGGTATTAAAAATGAGATATTGAGGGATATAAACCAGAGTTCCATTTCTGATGAATAATGTAGTGGCATTAATGATGAAACAGATAAAAGTGGAGTAATCAAAGCAGTTAACTTGGTGAAACGGTAGCAGCTTTACAGGTGTGGTTTACTTAATCATTTGGATGTTGTTTCAACATTTCTCAGTGAACAGCTCTTAGTAAAAACCCTTACTGGTTATACTTCATTACGTTAAAGTAGCAAAGCTGAAGGTAAATTCCTTTTATATCTTTCAGAAGTTAGAATACTTGTGTACTGCCACCCTGATATGTAGGGGGAGGCAGGAGAAGAGGAGGGCATGTTATACAACAAAGAAGAAGTTCAAGGAACCTGTTATAGCAGATGTTTTTCATCTGCTTGGTCTTCTCTCTCTTATTGTAAAGCTCACTTGGTATTGCACTGACAAATCAAGCAGAGAAAAATATCTCTAAAAAACAAAAAAAACCTCTTAAAGTAATGATGAGTCATTACTTAGATGAACGTAATAAAATCATTAACAATTAAGATGAAGCAAAGGTTGTGTGTACAGATTCTGGATGTACACACCGGCTGATTTTTCTGAGGCTTGTGTGTGAAAAGTAATTACCAAGCTAATTCACAGTTCCACTGAAGTCATTGGGAGTTTATGATAAGTCCATCATTGTCCTCAAAGAGTAAGAACAGGGAAATAATGTAAAATTTAAGTAATTTTTAAAAGTAAAATAGAATATAAGATATAGGCTTGTAAGAAGTAAAACATTTGACTCAAATTCCTGGTAATAAGAAGCTTCTTTCTTTCCTCTGTTGTTTGTACCATGTTCCTAGTAATGTCCATGTTGCTGGAATGCTATTTTACATTTGTCAGCTAGTCAGGTTTTCCTGTATTGTGTTCCAATTTTCTTTTCATGATTGCACACTAGATCTACCCTGTCAAAATTATTTCTTTAATTGACTATTCTAACTCTAATTATAGCATGGAACACATATGGATTTATTCTATTAAGACTACCTGCAAATACATGTTTCTGTATTCCCTAGAATCATAGATTTTTGCTCAGCTATAGGCATTAATCACAATTACAGGGTTTTATTGACTGCTTCTCCCCCATTTTACCGTTCAAACCAAATGGGTATTTGTTTGGGGATTTGTTTCTTCTAAACCCAATCTATTTAAAGAGCCTGTGGAGCTGCAAGAAGAAGCTTAAAGTATCAGTCAGGTGACATCTATTTTTCAAATCAAATATATTAGTGAATCCTCATAAGTAAGCAATTAATGCAAGTTTACATAATTAATTAATGTTTTCTTTTTTATTAAATTATTTGGACTTTCTATTTTCATATTTACGGGTTCCATGACAAAGTGTTCCAGGTAAAAAACAAAAATTCTTTAAATGCTTATCACAAATTATAGCTTATTTAAATAGGTCAATTTATTACAACTGCACAAAGGGATTTTATTAAATATTCATTTTCTTCTATCTGCACTTTTATTAGTAATTTAAGTTTGGCTATAGTGTAATCAATTACAGTGAAACATGCTGTGAGAACGTGAGGCTAGCATATTAATTTAATCTATTTTAGCTACTCCTGCTGTCTACAAAATCATTACTATGGTTACAAGCCATTTGTCAAAGATTTCTAAAAGAAAACTTCCTGCGCTGCTGATTCTTCTCTAAATAAGGCTAACATTTTATTATTCTCTTGAAATACCTAATCTGGGATTTCCGTATTTTTCACTTTGTAGAAAAGAATTAAAGCATTGTCATCAACTCACTTTTTCTATACACAAACTACATGGTACCTGCTTGTAAAACAGAAGCAAGAAACACTCAAATGTTTATAAGTTGCTAGAACTTAATGTGTCTCACCTGAGATATCAAAGTATTCAGTTATTTTTCACCCTTTCAGGAGACATACTAACAGATTCCGCCATGGGTTTTAGAGCTGTAAGAGCTTCATTCTAGGCTATGAAGAATATAAATTTGTACCTATAATATCAAGAAGAAAGGAAGGAAAGAACTGGAATTGTAATATCTTGATATGAATCCATAGCAACTCTGGTCCTGCATTTGATATAGCTCATGGGTGGACCCAAGTGGTAGAAAGAAGTTATCCTCTTCATCGAGAGTTATCCTCTTGATAGTCGAATACAATTGGCATCAACTTTATATATAGATTGTTATTGTGAGGAGTACATTCTTTTCAATCATGACTGGAGAGAAAATAACACAAGCTGCTATGAGACTCCAATATAAAATATCACCAGTAGCCTAAAAATAGGCCATGATTACTGTCCAATTTAATCTTGCATAAATTTGCACTGCTGCCCAAAGGGGTAATCTCTGCCTCTTGCACTTGCGTTCTGCCTTGTGCCAGAATAAGGGTTCAATGAGTCTGACTGACAAGCTGGCTCTGAATCTCTTTTTTTGTGCTAGACTCCCCATACAAAGAGTAATGTAGCAGTCACCCTAAGTGAGATCCAGACTGGAATGTTACTATTTTGTCCTATATTTGCAGAAAGATTGAAACACTATCCTCCAAATTAGTTGCTCTGTTTCCAGCTTAACACAAAATTAATCCAATTTCTTTTTCTCTGTGAAGAAATGATGGGATCTTTTCAAGGTTTCTTTGATTTTATATACATATATGTCATGGTTTAGGGTCAGGGAGGCCCCTTAGACCTATAACAGACACCCGTGGTTAATGCCCCTCCCTCCCCAAAGGGGAAGAGAAAGGGAATGAGGGAGAGAGACTTAGCCATTAGAAAAGGAAAGTAGAACAGCTTTAATGAAAAGGAAATTAACAATAATAAAAATGGAATATATATAAATATATACAAAACCAGTATGGAACCCAACCCCCCTGATGGTAATTCCATCACCATCACCACTGATGCTGTGGAGCAGGCACCGGGGCAGTCCCAGCCTGGGCCCCGCA
>WTSP01012364.1:0-37292 GCA_025331215.1 Actenoides lindsayi | reverse complement strand
GTGGAGGGGGGGGGAAGGGGGGGCGGGTGTTTTCTTCTGCCCCTGCCCGCGGGTTTTGCCTTACCTCCGTGCAGTCTCCGGGCGCTTTTCCCCGGGGGAACGTCTGGAGAGAGGTTGCCTGCGCTTGGCGGCATGTCTGGATTGCTCCGCGGTTTTGCGGTCGGGTTGGAAGAAGCGGAGGTGGGTTCCTAGGCTTTCCGATCCCCTCATTGTTCTTGTGCTTCGGGACGGGAGCTCAGACCGCGTAGCTCACAGCTTGCGGCCGTCTCTGCTTCGCTTGAGTTTAAGATGGGTGGCTCGTCCCACGGGCTATGGCTTTGGGGAATGCTCTGGGTGGGTTGGGGGCCGGGAGAGGGCAGGTGCTGCTGCCCCCGACCCTGGGGCACTTGGCTGGTCAGTGTCCAGGGCTTTGCAGCAATGCTGGACATCTGCTTTCAGCGACTGTGACCCCAAACCCCCAAAAACCCCCAGCTTTGTTGGCCCTGCCTGGCAGTGCTGTAACTTCATCCATGGCTCTGTTTTCTAGGCTTGGTGCTGTCTCCCATGCACCCAGATGAAGCTTGCATCCAGCTGCTTCATGCTTCTCCCTTCCTGGCTGCTGGGATGGAGATCCCTGTCTGGCAGGAAGGTTTGTATTCAAGTCGAGCTGCTGGTGGCAATGTGGAGAACTGCTTCTGTAAGCCGAAAGCCTTAGCCCTTCCTGGAGCCGTGATCCAGCCCTTGTCTCTCCCCTGCAAGCCCTGTCCTGGCTTCTGTGGTTGGGCTGTGTCTGGGTAGTTTGGGTTACCTGTGCTTAAGGTTTCTCAAAACCCTGTACTTTTGGGGATTGACGTCCTTCCAGCCCCAAGGAGAGGGATCAGGTAGCAGTTGCGTGTCCCAGCCGGTCGCAGGCAGGGCTGCTGGACTGGGAGTGAGTTGCTGCCAGGCACGAGGAGGCAGGGCCCCAGAGGTGCTAGGTGAGGTGTCACAGCAAGGTACAAAGACCTACTTCAGCTTACAGAGGTGACCGCAGCAGGATCTGTAACTTGCTAGGTTCTTGTGCTCTTACCTGAAAGTTGTTTTGGGCACCCTGGAGCTGGGGTCGTTGTGAGGAGACAAAGAGTCTCGTTGAACATCCGCAGCTCCTGACGCTGCTGGGTGTTACTGGCCCCAGCCAGGGCTGTTGCTGTGGGAGACCAGGCGATAGGCTTTTGTGAGCTAACCGGAGCCCTTTGTTGCGTGGGCAGCATCGCGTTGGTAGCTGGGCCCAGGAAGGGAGGTGGTCCCGGCGAGACTTTCACTTCTCTCACGCCTGTGCCCCTTTTGATGATGGTTAAAGGGTACCCCACTCTTTGGAGGGCTGAGATGTGGTGCTGCCAGGGCAGGAGGACGAACGATGCTGGCAGCTGCAGCACCCAAAAGCTGTGGGTGTGAGCTTGTAGCAGGCAGCAGCCCTGCTTCATTAGGGATAGGGAAAGGAACAGCGGTGGTTTGGGAAATAAAAAGTAGAAGAGCTGAATTGCAGCTGAATTTTTCAACAATGAGCTCATTAAACTCTGGCGTTGTATGCGGGAAACCTAGGCTTTGCACTTGAATGCTAATCAGCTGGTCAATGTAGCAGGAAACATTGTGTGCCCTGTGAGGACTATCACAGTTGAGCACTGGCCAGCCACGCCAAAGGGGAAGAAGCTGGGCTGCGTGTTCCCCTGAGCTCCCTGCACGGGCCGATGGAAAACCCCGTCCTGGTTTTCACTCTTGTTACAGGCACCTGGTGTTTGCAGTGGCAAAGGATCTGGTCTTTACTCCATCTGTTGCTAGTGACCTGTTTCAACTATTGGCCAACACCACGTGCTCCTTGAGGAGAGGAAATGTTCCCTGTAATTCCTGCCAGTCAGAGCTTGAGTTAATGTGATTAAGGCTTTTATTCTCTGTATGGTTCATTGGCCCTGACCACCATAACCCAGGGTCTTTCTTACTAGTGGTAAAAACATAAGACTTTGACAGACAGGTATGTATCTGTTCATGCGACAGGATGCTATGTTTCCACTCTGAGGCTTCTGTCCAAAAGTGTTTCTTATCAGTTTAGTGGGACTTGTAAATCTGTAATTCAGACTAAACTTGAGCCTGTGGAAGCTGGCTGCAGTGTGGGCTGCGTCAGGTCACCCCAGCCAGCAAGAGGGAGTTGTTTGTGATAGCAGCTGCTCTGGCATCTGTCAGGGAGTCCCATGGTATGGCTGGTGGCTGTGACCACCTTGTTCCAGATGGTCAGGGGCTTGTGTGAACATGTGACTTACCAAAATTCAGTGCTACATCCAGGTGCTATGTGCTGCTGGCTGCACCAGGAGCATCCTTCCAAAGCAGAAACAATGCTCCTTGCTCTTGCTGCTTTAGCTGGGCTGACTTCCCACCTCTTCTCCAAGCCTTGTCTTGGCAGCATCCCCCATTTTGTCCCCATTCACCTGGCGATGGGGTGCAGGTGTCTGCTGTAGCTTTACAGGAGTATGGGGGGGCTGCTGGGTGCAGGCAGCTCTTGGGGTGGGTATTTTTTTTGGAAGAAGGATCACGAAGTCTGCAGCTCAGGCTATTTATAATGTGACCTAATTAGTTGCCTCTTCTGACAATGTGTGAGGACTGTGGTAACCATGATAACCTCCCTTTCCCAAGTCTTGTGAGTGAACTCAGGAGCTGCGGAGTCTCAGAGCTCTTTGTGGTGCCACCTTATCTGGGGAAATGGCAGAGGGATGTATGAAAGCCAGGCTGTGAAGCTGTATCTGGCAGGAGTGACCCTTCTGAGGGATGTATGGGGGAGGAAAACAGCCGCTTCATCTGTGGAGTGGAAGGAGTGGAGAAATTCCAGCCTTGCTGTTGCATTTGTATTTAGGGATTTTCATGTGTTGCCCCCATGTTTCATGACTGCCTTGTACATGGCTGGTGGGAGAGGCCATGATGTCCGCTTGCCCACCTAGAGTCACTTGGGAGCCCCTCACTGGGTGCCCCTGTACCGAGGGACATGTCTGATGTACTGCAGCAGCTCTCTTCGCTCCAGAAGTGCTGTACTCCTGGTGTGACTGGCTGTCTCTCGTCTGTGACCAGCTGTCTCTGGAGTCCTGGTGGTAATGGAGATCATCCCCATAGGGACTTGGCCACCCAACCCTGCAGGCCCTCAGGTACCCCAGTCTTGCCCAGCATCTGAGGAGATGTTGCTGGAGGAGACTTTCATCCCTCCCTCATGTCCCTCCAAGAGCAGGAGAGCTTCTGCTCCCTGGCTTGGGGAGGATGGAGCTGCATGCATCTGAGGAGCCTGTTCCTGTCCCCACCCCAGTATTGAGGAATTGTTTCCAAAGCTCTCAGCAACAGAACTAAATAATTTGGTGGGAATGGACCTATGACAATTATCTAGTCCAAGTGCCTGATCACGTCAGGGTTGATCCAAAAATTATGTTAAGGGCATTGTCTAAATGCCTCTTAAACACTGACAGTGTTGGGGCATTGACCACCTCTCTCGGGAGCCTGTTCCAGTGCTTGACCCGCCTTCTCAGTAAAGAAATGCTTTCTAAATAGCCAGTTTAAATCTCCCCTGGCACAGCTCTGAACCATTCCCAGAGATCCTGTCACTGAATACCAGGCAGAGGAGATGAGCACCTCCCTCTCTATTTAAGGTGAAACGCAATGCTCAGAGGGAATAAAGTACTACTTAGGATTTTGAAATGTTTAAGAGGAGATTATTACTACTTCAACACCATTACTCCAGCTGCTTTATTTTAAAGCCTGTATTAGGCCCTTGCAGCATACGGGAACTGCAGATCAAAGTACAGGTGCCTGCAACATGTAGAGCAAGCTCAGGTACAGCAAACGTGAACAGGAAGGGCGGGTTTTCTTTACAGATTTTTCTCAAGAAATGTGCATGTTTAGAAACTACTTTTTGATCTTTCAGGATTTGGGATTTCTCATTGAACTTTTTGTTTTGTTTCCCCCCCTTGGGGTTTTTCAGACAGCTGAGAGGTGACTGCAGAGTTTGTCTGGGTGATGCAGTCCTTGGCATCTCCTTTCTCCTTCCTTACTTACACCTGTTTCTTCTGCAGTGTAACCCTACAGCTATGCTGTGTAGCAGCGATTGCACCTGGGCAGTAATTGTGCATAACACACTTCTTGCTCTTCAGCAAGTCTGTTCAGCGTGTATTCTCTCCTTTTCCCCCCCCCCACTTCTGCTCCCCAGTTTCTTCCACCAGTGCTTTGGCAGGCAGGCATGCTCTGCAGCCCGGGTGGGAGTCTGGGTGCATCCTCGTTGCAGCAGGCTTTGGCTGTCGCTGCCTGTGACTCATCTGCTGCCAGGAATGCTGCTGTGGCAGCACTGCCAAGCTTGATCATGCTGGCCACGGTGCTTGGAGCTGCCTGCAGTGACCCAGGTGTTGCAGCTGGGGACCTGCCATGGCCCTGACTGGTGGCTGGAGTTGCTGGCCTGTGATGTGACATGTCTTTGCCTGTTGGCATGAGAGCCCCGCTGTCCGTAATGCCCACACATCAGCGGTGTGAGGCTTGGCTTGTGGCCCAGGGAGCTCTGAGCCTGAAGGAAGCACATCTCTGATGTCATGGCAGGACAGCAGGTGACAGTGGGAATAGGAGGGCTGGCAAGGCATGCGAGTGCTGCCTACTCTTGCTGTGCCACTCCTGGAGGATGGGACGGCTCCCTGGGATCTGGGTTGTGTTTAGGGACCAAACTTGCCCTAGTGCCATCCTCCAGCTCTGCCTGTGCTGCCTCTGAGGGCAGACTGGTGTCCATCACAAGGACAGGGCTGCTGTGCAGGCAGTGAAATGGGGACGAGTGGTATCAGGGGGTGGTGGGAGCCCTGGGCCCTGAAAGGAACCTTCCAAAAGGCAGCCAGTGGGGTTTTTGGCAGGGCTGAGCTGTGCCAGGAGCATTGGCTGACCAGCGAAGTGGGGCTTGTGCCATGCCCTGTTGCACCGAGTGCCTGTGCCTGGGAGGGGTGACGGGGGAATGAATTGTGCTGTCTCTCTTGCCCTATAAATATGCTTCTCCTTAAATAGTCTGACTGCTGGCTCAGTGGCAGCCAAGTGGCTGTACCCAGGTCCTAAAATATTTGGGCTGCTTTAAGAGGTGGGGGGTGGGGAGGGAAGGCAGCAATTTGCAGGGTGCTGTTGTTACTCTGCAGAGCTGGCATTGAGTGTCCAGGGGCTTTGGAGTCCCTCTGCCTGCCTCTGACTGCAAGGAACTGGTTGCCTGATTTCAGGGTGCATCTCTGTGCCAGCCATAGCCCAGCCTGGCATCCATGCCCATTGTGTAGCTGGTACAGTGCACTGCTCTGCTGCCAGTGGCCACCACTGGCAAGACCCCATTTCTGACAGTCCTGGCTTTGTGCTGTGTACAGGCATGATGAGCCCTGAAGCTGTGCCCCATGATTAGCCTTTTCAGGATGATGTGTTTGCCCCTGGGCTTAGTGCCAGGGACAGTGTTTGCTTACGGGCAGCATCTGTAGCAGAAGGGTAAGATGCACACAGCAGGCATGGGCTGGGCATGTTGCCCTCCTTCTGTCTTCCTCTCCATTGGATAATGGAGTGCCTCTGAGGGGGACATGGGCAGCCCATGGCGGGGGCCTCTGTGTAGTTTTGCTTCCACACTCAGCCAAAGGGCCATGTGAGGTGCTGGGCAAAAAACAAAACTCAACTCCAAGTGCCTCCCTGCCATGCTAAGCTTTGTTCCTTTATCTGACCAAAGGCACTGGCTTTCCAGCCCCTTTACTGTGGAGGAACTGCTCTGTGCCCTTTTTCCCAAACTTCAAGGGAAAGCAAATTAGCAATTAAATGTTGCACTTATTACACTTCTGTGAGGTCTTGAAAGTGCATCTTGGGGCTGGGCTGGGTAACACTGTGAATGTGCACCCTAATTAACTGATGCCTTCCTTGCTGTCATGTACCCGCTGCCTTTCTTCCCTTTGTCTCAGGTCTGTGACCTGTTTTTGGCTCTGATGAAGGTTTCTTTCCTAGTTTTCCAGAAAGCTGTCTGGCCTGGTGGGCTTGTGGGTTTGCTGGGTGCAGAGCATGCAGGTAGATGGGTAGGATGGGATGTGTGCCAGCTCAGTGGTGACGTCCCTGTCATTTGGTGTCTCTTGGGCTTGGGGCCCTTGAAAACAAAGTGGCACAGAGAAGAAAAGGGTGGTTGTGGAGGTGGTGGGACTATGGAAAGTTGAGGAGGCCGCTCCAGTTTGGGAGACAAACACGCTGTGCCTGTGCTCATGGAGGCGGGGGCAGAGCTCTTGGCTGCAGCCCTGCTTGCACTACCCACGCTGTGAGCAGCTCAGGGCCAGTGCCTTTGTTCGTGCCTTCCTCTACCACAGCTTCCTCCAGGGCTGTGAGGTTTCTCAGCTGGGAAGGGCTTTCTTCCAGGGTAACCACAACTCTGCAGGTCTCGGTCTGGGATGGCTACAGCTCTCATTTCTGTGGAAGAGAGCTAACGGTCAATGAAAGATGGTGGGTGGGAGGATTTAACCGGCTCCTGCCTTTGGGAAAGCTTCCGTGCAGTGCCTCCTTTCTGAATAGCTGAATGGATTTATCACTGTCGGGGTTGAGATGATGGTGAGGGGCCTGTACTGGGCTGTGCACCAGGGCTGATCCCAGCCTGGCAGGCCCTGCCCTGTCCTCCCATGTAAGCATTGAACTCTATGCTGGACCCTCATGGCAGGATAAAGATGAGGGAGGGCTGTTGTTGGGCTGTCTGACAGCAGAGTGCCCATCCCTCCAGCCTTTGGACTTTGAAACCCAGTGATGGCCCTGATGGGTGTGAAGCACTGGTTGTTGGGTTGGCCAGATGCTTCACTCACACCCACAGAGGATACTGGGGGAGGAATTGGTGCCATCTCCCAGGCTTAGCATGGCAGTTCACTGTCTTTCCATCCCTAAAGCACTTTGCCTCTTGTACTGTTGCTCTCTCCTTCTGCAGAGTCCTTGCAGTCCTTTGTGCTCCTCTGGGAGTGGTCCCACTCCAGTCTTGCTCATAGAGGTGGGCACTGGTTTCCTCTGCCAGCCTGGAACCGTGGTGGTGCGGCCTTTGGCACTGGCTAGGATTGCTGTGCTCCCCTGGGCCTGATGTTCTTCTCTGCCCTGCTCGAGGGCACTGAATGAACAGCTGCCCTGGAGCATGGTGCTTGTCTAATGGAAAAGTGTTCTGGAGAGGAAAGAGCAGCTGGAGGGGGTGTGCTTTGCTTACAAAGGAAGATGGCTGCTTTCTCCTGGGAGATTGTGGTTGGTCTCTGGTCCCTGTTTCTCCTCAAAACGAGCAGGAGACCTGGCAGCAGCTGGCTTTTGTGTGCCTTTGCCTCCCTGTTCTGGTGCATGGTGTATGCTGTGTGCAAGTAACCTTTGTTCTGGACAAACAAGTGGGTGAGATGGAAATCCCACTGAGATAAGCTGAGTTCCTCTGTTGCTCATTCTGTGTGGGTGGTTTGGTCTGAGCTCCTCTGAGCACTTCTCTCTCTGATGAGACAGCTCTGAAAGCTGCCAGCTACTTCCCTGAGCTTAATATATCTCAGTACTGTCTGTGTCATGCAGCTTCCCCTCTCCCCCGAGCTTTGAACAACCCCGTGACTTTATCCATTTACATGGTTCTCCTGGAAGGATAAATGTAGGGGGTGAGGAGGGCTGATGCCCTCCCCTTTGTACACTGCAGGTATGATTCAGGACGAGATGGGTACATTGACCTGATGGAGCTGAAGCTGATGATGGAAAAGCTGGGAGCCCCACAGACCCACCTGGGGCTGAAGAACATGATCAAGGAGGTGGATGAAGACTTTGATGGGAAGCTCAGCTTCCGTGAGGTGAGTGTGGCTCTGGGAGTAGACAGGGATGTGGCCGTGGGGTGGAGGGAGGAAGCAGGCAGGCCTTGTACTCTCATTGGTAGCCTTGTCCCTTCCATGTTTCTCCAGCTTTCGGACACAGTGAAGAAGCAGTTGAGCTTCCCTGTGCCATGGAGAACTCAAGGTGTGGAGCACTCTCAACATCTGTCTCTGTGTGGCAGTAATGGTACCTGATGTTAAAGTTCCCTGCTCCTTGAGAGCACATTTGAGCCCTATTGGAGCTGCCTGGGTGTACTGACAGCTTCCTGCTGGAGCTGGAGGTGTCATGTCCCTTCAGTCTCAAATCTTGTTGTTGGGCTTCTGTGGCACAGGGGCTCAGGCCTCATTTCGGGTGCAGGGCAAGGGCTCTGCTTGGGGCAGCTTGTCTAATGGTGCACAGGAGGCTTCCTTTTCCAGTTTATACTGGGTCCTTCTCTGTGCCATGCAGTGACCAGCTATGGCAAGCTTCATGAGGGGTGGTCACCTCCCTGCAGTAAGGAATAAACTTGGTGATGCAGCAGTTTGGTACTGCATGCTGGCTCAGCAGGGACAGAGTGAACATGTCTGTCTGTCACAGCTGTGCTGAGACTACTGGGGGCAGTGTGGGCTGGCCAGGAACTGCTGCTGGGTGGAGGATGAGAGGGAATTGAAGCAGTCAACCTCTGTGTACTCAAGGCCACCCAACTCAGCAGGAAGGGGGAGCCCAGATACCAAAGCCTCCTGTTGCATCAGCAACTCCTCCCAGGCTTTGATTGCTGTCTTGCTCAGAAGCACACATTACTGCTTGGCCTTCTGAATTGACCAACAGCCCCTTAGGCAGCAGGAGGGACAGTGCTGCTTGTGTCCTGCATGGGTTGAGAGCTGTGCTGCTGTCCTTCCTCCTGCCCCAGGGGATGGCTTCTGGGGGCCCCAAGCAGCTGGCTCCCCTGTTTCTGTAGGGGCTGTGCTTTCACTGAGTCCTCTTCAGGGTAGGGGCTTGGTTGTGGAGATAGGTGCAGAGCTCTCCACAGCTCAGTGCATTGAGTCCTTCATTTGGAAGTGCTGAGACTATTGGCACTGCCTGGAAGGGAGGGTGAGCAGAGGTGGGCTGGTCTGGGTGTGAGGCGTGACTGGCAGCTCATAGAGCTGCTGAACCTTTTCTCTGTGTGGGCTTATCACACCATCTCCCCCTGACTTCATCCCCTAAGGATTTTGTTGTGTTTTGCTGCAAGAGGGCAGCAGTAAAAGACAGAGGCCAAAGACTGTTGAGTTGTGGGGCCCAGCCCTTAGAGTGGAGAAGACATGAAAATCTGGGAGGTGAGCGCCTGTTTGATTACACCAGCAAAGCCCGAAGCTGGCTGCTTCTCTGGGTAGGGAAGATGTGTCTGGTCAGAGGTTAACTGGAGGTAGCAAAGAATCCAGTGAAGCAGGAAGAGCACCTTGCCCTTGGCTGCAGGTCAGACTGTGATTGCCGGATCAGTTAGTGGTCTGGAGGAGTCCTCTGTCTCTCTGCATGCCTCCTGGGCTGTCCTTCACCCTGGGTGAAGAGCTGGGGACAGCCTCTGGGCTCACTGCAGCAGCTCTTTCCTTGCAAGAGAAGTGTCGTTATCCTTAAGGCTCCTGAAGATGCCATGGTGCCCTGACACCAGTGTCATGGCATAAGCAGCAAGGCAGCTTCTCTTCTTCTGCCTCCTGTTTGGAGCACAGCCACATGTCAGTGGGCATGAACTGTCTGCACTGCCAGCCCTTGGCATGCAGTGTGTGGCAGCTGGTGCTGTTGTAGCTTCTTGCCAGATGCAAAATGATGGTCAAGCAAACACAAGCTTGAGTGGCACGTGGGTTGGAATGAGGGAGCATCACTTGCAGAAGCTCTGGGGACAAATTACATTGCAGCTTTGGCATGTACCCAAAGCTTCCTGTGGTAGAGAGGAGCAGGATGCTTCTTGTTCTATTGCAGATGTGCTGTGTCCAGCTGCTGTGTTTGGGCAGAGGACTGACAGGGAGGCAAGTTTCCTGGTTGTGAGGAGGCCTAAACCAGCCCATACCCCTGCCCCACTCTGCTTCCCACTGGTAGTGATAAGCACGAACATAGAGGGTGACCAAGCTGACTTTAGGGCACTCGAACAAAATGAGGAGAAACCCTGGTTTCAGTGAGTGTCTGAAATCAGCAGGGAGAAGGTTGAGCACTGGAGGGCTCCTGTCTGCCTCCAGAAAATAATAAGGCCTGAAGATGTGCTTCTTGTGTCCTGGCCAAAAAAATTGCTAAGACCCTCTTTCACTTGCAACAGGTCACCTTTTCGTGCTGCTTTGAGTAGTGTCATGTCCTCCCATCCTAGGGAAGCTGCTGCCTGGAATGCAGGCTTGTATGGCTCTGACTTGCTGCTGCTGAGCCACCAGCCCTGTTAGGAAATCTGCCTTCTACTGTGGCCTTTTGAGTGTCCACCAATACATCACCCATTAACTGTATTAGACTCCCTCTGTGAGTCAAGCAAATAAATGTAGGCTTCAGAAGATTATGGGGGGGGGGGGGGGGGGAGAAAAACACCTCTGACTGTTTAATTGTGTCATTACCACAGGAAACCAGAGTCAATTGCTGTAAGTCATGTCTATTTGTAGCTGCTATCTAGAACCCCAAAAAATCCACCCATTGTCCCCCATGCATGCAGCAGCTTAAATGCTGTGACCCATATGATGTGTTTGCTAGCAGGGCTGGTGCAAACCACAGCCTTGGGTGGCATTGCTTTGCTAGCGAGCTGTTGCGAGGCTGCTGATGGTCAGTCCCATACCTTCCTTAATCCCTGAGGCCCTAAGTTGTCTATAACTGCAGCATCACTTGGAGACCTGGCACTGTGGAGTAAGTCTTGGATCACAAAGGATGTGAGAGTAGATAATATCTGTTATGAGGTTAGTGGGGTGTAAATTGTGTGTCATGTTGTCCTCCTTGAGAGCACAGCTTTAAAAGGTATCAGCATTATTCTCTTTAGCTTCTCTATTGATGCTTCCCTGAGGTTTAGCTGCTTGTAATGTGTCCTGGGCCCAGCAAGGGTGAGACAGGCTGGGAATGGGAGCTGAATGCAGATTGCTGGTCTCTAGTTAGTGAGGACTGATGCCTCAAGGGCAAATCACTGCTGAGGTGAGCTGCAGGCAGTGTGCTAACTGAGGAAGGCTTGCTTCTGAGCTCCTGTGGAAACCAGCGTGATGCTTCATACCATGCTGGACCCACAGGGTCTTTGGGGCTGATGTCATGAAGTGTCTGCCCTAACTGTGGCACAAGTCCCTGGTTTCCTTTAACTCAGCCCACCCTTCCTGGCTGTGACTGCCCTTATTCCACTGGAGGATTGCGGCACTATCCCCTAGTTTCAGTATGATTCATGCACACTTGTACTTATGACTGGGTGTTTCCAGTCCTTCCTCAAGCAACAGCTGTACCAGACCTCAGGATTGTGCTGCCTCCAATGCCCTTTTCCAATGCCAGGAAGTGGGACTCTAGGGTGGAGCAGAAACTGTGAGGAGGAACCATGACTAATGCCAGCCTGGCTGCCAGCCCTTGGTGTCCCCAGGCCTGCTGTTGGAGGAGGAGAGGAACTTGAATGAGCCCGGTGGATCTAAGCAGAGGGAGAGGATGTTTTGGGGAGGATTTGGTTTCTTTCTCAGCAGGATGTTCTGCCCATTCAGCAGAGCGTCACTTAATTTCTTACACGTGTTTGGAGGTGGAAAATTTCCCTCCCCAAGCACAGCCTGTTTACTGGCTGCTCTGTGCTGAGCGCACATGGGCTGTGAGGCAGTTGCATGAAGCAGCGCCTGGTGATGCAGCCTCTGCGAGAGGGCAGCCAGCACTGCTGTCATCTCCACGCCCTTCCCCAGGGGAGGCCTTCCCAAACTCTGGCATCTCCACCAGCTTTAGCTAGCAGCTTGAAGCAGGCGAGTGCTTCAGGAACTGGCTCAGTGCAGGTGCTGGGGCTCTGCTGCCCTCCTCCGGGACAGCTCGGGCTCTTCGCAGGAAGAAGCAAAGTCCCAAGCCTGGGAGCACAGCCCTAAAGGTTTTTGTTCCTCTGTAAATGGATTTTGGAGCAGCTCTACGTGGTATTTGTGGTCCTGTACCCTGGGCTGAAGTGGTGCAGCTTTGTTAATTGTATTTTTGTACCCGACTGACTTATTGCCATCTCTGGTCTTTCCACGCTGTTCCAAGTGTTGGGACACCTCCTAGGGTGGCCAAGAATAGTAGCGAGTTACAGGACCCCAAATTATGCATATAACATCCACATCTTAACCCAGAGCTTGGCTAGCAGGTGGAAGGTGGTGGCGAGGTCTTTATTTTTAAGCAGGCATGTTTTATCCCTTCTGTAAAAAATAGAGCTGTGTTATGCTCCAGGAATGCGCACTTTGCTTGCAATTCTTTGCCAATATGCACTCTGCTGTAGTGACTCAGGAGTTGTTAAATGCCTGTGGTCCAAGGCAGGACAAAAGGTTTCAAAACAAGTTGCTCTGTGGACACTTGTTCAAGTCACTCTGTCCCAAGGGCATGCACACACTTGGGCTGCCCCCCTCTGTAATGAGAGTGCACTGGTGCTGGGGTTCAGGGAGCCTGGGGTTCCAGTGAGAGCCAGGGCTGTCTTTGCCCTCATTTTGTCATCATGGGATGTGATCCGAGCCCCCAGAACACTGGGGAAACTGGTGGGGGGCTTGCAAATACACCATTAGGGGGTGGGGACATGGCAGAGGTGTATCTGAGCCTGCCTTACAGTGGTACTAGGCAAGTGGAAAGGTGGGCCTCCTTCCTCTGGCCAGGTAGCAGCCAGCACATGGTAAGACCTGTGCTTTCCCCAGGAAACCCACTTTTCCTATGAGATAACTACCTCTTTCAGTCTGACAGGGCTGTTTACCAGAGCCAGGGCACTGGAGCACAGGTTCCGTGGTGCTATTTGCTTTATATAGACTTGGTTTCTTTTGCTTACAAATATAAATTCCAACCCCTTCAGGTGACTGTGCTGTTTGTGTTTTGATTTGTTTGGGCTTCAGTGAAGAACTTGAATGTTTCTTCTCTGTCTTGCTAGTTCCTGCTGATTTTCCATAAAGCTGCAGCTGGGGAACTCGAGGAGGACAGCGGCCTGTTGACTCTTGCGAAGCTCTCCGAGATAGATGTCTCCATTGAGGGAGTCAAAGGAGCCAAGAACTTCTTTGAAGCTAAGGTATGGTGTGGCACAGAGGAACATGAAAAAGCTCTTCATGCAGGCCTTAATTGTCACTGAGATGCTGACCCTGCTTGCTTTTCTATAGAAGATAGTGCCAGATTTCTCCCTTAGTGAAAGAGTGCATGTTTCATGCCTCCCTCAAACTCAGCCACAGCTTTTCCCTTCAAACTTAGTTGAACTTTACCTACAGCATTTCCCTGCAGATCAGTCAGTGCTAAAACAGCTTAATTCACCGTCTCTTCTCAGTCTTATCCTCATAGAGCTGACTGGTTGATGATCTGTGTCCCTGTGACTGGGAGCTCTGTGGAACTAGCTGGCTGACCGCTTTCAGAGACAAAAGCATCCTGGAAACTAATGCAATAGGAACTGAGTTTCCCATTTTGCAAAACCTCCTTTAACCAGAACACTCTGAGTTCAGTGTTGAATGGAGTGTTTTGGAGTATAGTATTTCAGACATCTTTCTCGAGCAGCTCTCAGTAACCTTTGGAATCAGAATTATTCTGTGGGGTCCTGGGATTGGCAGAAAGAGCTTTGTGCCATTTGAAGCTGACAAAGCACCCTTTTTGAAAGCTCTTTTGGAGAGAAAATAATCCTGCTTGTTTATATAAGAAGTTTTTTTCCCAAGAGCATAACACAGCTATTGCACAGCAGATGTACTGAGATGAAAGCTGGAAAAATACCCAGCAAATAAACAATGTCTCTTTGATCTGCAGATTATCCGTGGTGTAGAATGATGTTCTCAGGTTTGGCTGTGGTTCAGAACTGTTTTCTGCAGTAGTTCCACTGTACACTTACATGAACTATGCTGCTGCTTACAGAAAGAATGTATGTGACCCAGTACTGATGGCATTGTTTTGGTCACTTGGTAGTGACTTATTATTAAATGACTTGTCTTTTGTTGACGCTTAAGTCATGCAAGCCAACAGGTATTGCGTGTAAATGCCCAAGCTCTGCAGTGTGATTAATACTTGACCCATCCTAACAGAGCTTCCCAGCAAGCACTGGGAGATGCAGCAAACAGTTCTGTGCTTGCCTGTCTGGGAGTGGTTCAGGCTGTGGCTCTTCCTCTGATGCAGAGAATGATGCTCTTTTATTTTTGCTTTCTTGTAAAGGTTCAAGCCCTCTCTTCAGCCAGTAAGTTTGAAGCAGAGATAAAAGCTGAGCAGGATGAGCGGAAGCGGGAAGAGGAGGAAAGGAAACACCGACGAGCAGCTTTCAGGGAGTTAAAGTCTGCATTTACCCAGTAACCAACCAGCCGATATGTACTCTGAGATTGCACACGACTTGGTACATTTCCCAGATCAGGGCTCTACCTGGAGAGAATTGCTTGGATCCTGCCTAAAACTCGTTACAGCTTTGCTAGCCTTCCTCTCCTGAAGATCCACCTGAGTTTCTAAGGGCACAACTCTTGCAGTTACTATGCATTCATAACAATGTGAATTGTAAGGGCTGTGTACTTGTTTGCTTTGAACTGTCAGGAGCATGTCACCCTGAAGCAGAAGCAGCAGGTAGCAAATCATGGGTGAGCACTGACAGGTGTCATATTGTCTACTTTGTTCTTTCCTTCTTCTCTCTTCATACTGTCTCTTAACCCCGTATTAATTCATTCCTTGCTTACAGGCAAGTAGTGAGGTCTTGTGTAAATCAGGGTGTACAGAGTACAGCTTTACTTCCTGTACATTTGTACTGCTTTTGGGTGTTGTCACACATCCTTGTCTGTCCCTTTTCTTCCTCAAAGCCCCATGCCGCAGGCACTGTGAAACCACTGTGAAGAGAGAGAAATAGTTACTAGGGACATGGATCACATTAATTATCATTTCCTATAGCATTTTCTGCTGTCCAGCATGTTGGAGAGTCTTCCAGTTTTTTTTCTCTGAAGTGCCATAGTCACAAACCTCTCAGTAAGAGGCGAGATTCCGCAGGACTTTGAAGGGAGGAAGCTGGCTCTCTTGTAAACGAGCAGACAGCTGAGTTGCCTGACCATGTATCTTCTTTCACATTCCATCACATGTAGTGTACTGTATGACTTCACTGTATTTTCCAGCTGTAGGCAGCTGTATCTGTTAAGGGATAGTGGCAGCTGGGCAATGGGTTTAGATGGCACACTGGGGTTTTCTGTTTGGAAATTTGCACCTATCCCAAATCATGAAGGTGACACTGTTTGATTTCATTAGAGCCATGACAGATAACACCAGCCCAGCATACTGAGCAATCCCTGCTCAAGGAGGGGAGAGGAGCGTGGTGAGCTTGTTTAGCCAAACTGAGTTTGGAGGGCTTGCACTATATTAGCCATTTTCTCTTGCAAACACACAAAGCTTGCCTACCAATGTTCAAATATCCCCTGTTTGTCTGGATATATATGCTGGAGGTCATGGCAGGGGAGCTGTGTTCTCTCAGACCTCTTCCAAAAGTGGATTTGCTCAAATTCTGCCTCTGCTATTGCCCCAGTTTGTGTGTTTTGTTGCTTTTTTTTCTTTCCGGAACGAAACTCACCAGTCATCTTTTTCCTTCTCTGGTTTGCTTCTTAAACTGTGAGCACTAAACTGTGAGCATTGAATAATAAATAGATAAACTTCTACTCTCTAATATCAGGTGAAAGAATTGCTAAACAATTGAACTGTATATATCTTCACAGATTATATTTTATAAATCACGCTTTTTTAGCTAAATATTTATAATTAAATGTTTTTATACTTTACAACAAAGCAGGTAATTTCATCTTCAATTATTTCTCCTGTTGCTGAAATGTACAAATAAAGCATGGTTATCTCCAGTTTTCTGTGGTTTATTTTAGGTTAGCTTGGCGTCCTGTCTCGTGTGAGTGAAGGAAGTCTTCATCCCCTTCTGGATAGCACTGCACCTTCTGTACAGCTGTTCTGGTGTAAAAAGCCCTAATGTTTGCAATTTCTCAGAAAGGGACATGGCTTCGTAAATATTTGAAATACAGTCCACTGCTAAATGTTGGTGTCTGGAGGTTGTTAGCCTTCCCTTGTCTTAAAATAGCCACAGTGTCTCAGCTCTGGCAGCATCCCCCTGGGAGCAGGGCAGGTTCTTTCGGCTGGATTTCTCTCCATTTCCTATTTCTGCCTTTAGAGAAGGGAGGAAAATAAAATAAAAAAATACACACACATCTGAGAAGGTTGCTGATCTGCTAAGCTTTCCTGGCACAGCCAATTTGGCGTTGGGGGTAGTATCAGGAGGAGGTTTAACCATACATCATTTCGGATAGTATCCAGTAGTGAAAGAGAAGATGGTAATTTTTGTCCGGGGCAGCTTTGCTTTGTGCAGTGTCAGCATTTGGTGCATTTGCTGCGTGTCGGTGAGCCCTTGGGTTTCAGAGGTCAGGTAAAATCAGGGTTGAGGTTCCTTAATCTCTCTTGCTACGGGAAGGATGAAATGCTACAGCTCTTCATTTTGTTTTGTTTTTGTTTTATTGTGTTTTGTTGGGGGTTTTTTGTTGTTTTTTTTATTCTACAGCATAGCAAGCATTGCTGACTCGTGCTGCTCTGCACGTGTGGCTGGGTGAGGAGCCTGGGGCAGCAGAGGAGAGGGAGGAAAAACTGCTTGCAGTGGCTTTACTTTCTTAGACTTGAGTCAACTCCAGCTGACAAGTTTCAATAAGGAAATGACCAGTGTATCTGTAGCAGTTTTGTTCAACTGAAGTGGGTGATGCTAGTTGAGGCCTTTATTTGGTGCAGTGACCAGTAAGTGCTTTTGGATGAATATTTATTTTAAAGCTGCAGCAATGTGCATTTTGCAATCAGCTTTGCAAAAACTGAGATTGGGAAATTGCTTTCTAAATTGTTCTGTTTTGCTGGCAACTATTGGACTGAATCGCAATGTCATCAGGTTGTGCATAAGTACTAAAATTGTTGAGCTAAAACCCTCATCTTACACTTACTGGCTGACAATACTATAATTACCTATAATTAATATGTTACAATCCTTGATGCCTCATCCTCCTTCTATACGTGATGTCACCACAGGTGGCTTTTAAAGGTCCTGGCCTTGGGACAATCCTAACTCTCTTTACTGATACTTCCTCATACAACAAAACTGTCCTGGGACTTCTGACATGCCCTAAGTGACTAAGACTGTTTGTGAGGGCAAGTAGAGAAGTTTGATGAAAAGCCTGTTGTGCTTATGGGCCTTTCCCAGAAGGGACAAAGATATGCCTCAAGTCACTCATGTCCTAGAATGGGAAATTCAGGTAGTCCTTGATGGTGGGAGGGGTTTTGTTTGTTTCCCACAGTGGATGCATAGTAGAGGAGACACCAACACTTCAGCCAGCATAGAGGATGGGTTCAGCCTGTCTTGATACTCTCTGATCATCGTATGTTTCTCAGTGCTTCTGTCACAGCCCTTGTTGGTCACAGGGGACAGCCTGTGATAGCAGGAAGCCTTACCTAAAAAGCTTAGTGTAAACACAATCAAGACAGAAAGGGAAATGGTATCATCAGGTTCTTCCTGGCTTAGGATTGATTCAGGTTTTATCTGTGAGGATTAAGGTGACCAAATAACATTTTAACCTTATGGGTGTATCCAAATAAATCCCTTGCAAAATGGGTGTAACTGGAGTGCTTTATTGCTGCCTTTGAAACTTGGCCTGCAAGATGTGGGAAGGACATGTGAAAATAATTGGGTGTTGCAGAAGTAGCAGCCTATTTGTGCTTTATGCTTAAGCCATCTGAGGTGACATGCATTGACGTGACTTGACTTTAAAAACTGCAGTTCAATGCTCATCTGCCTGCTTTGTTGGTTTTATTCTTTTTCAGGGATGTAACAAACGAGGATATAGAAAACAGAGGGTGCTGACAAGACATGGGCTCTTCTCCCACAAAAATCTCTCATATTTTGACAAAGAGAGATGCCACTCTTCCAAATAATGAAAAGTGGGTGTGGCAAGGAGAGACATGACAGACTGCCACATCTAGAGTGTGTCATGACCAGTATTTACTGTTTCAAAGCTGTGCTCTGTAGCTCCACTGCTGTACTGAAGGAGTGAGGTTCTTGCTCCCACGCTAGTATGGGTGAAAACAATGGGTCAATAAGGAAGGTTTTTAATTTGGCAGGGATGCCACTTCCCTATGCTTGGATTTTTTAATAATGAGGATGAACTGACACAGTAACCCAGGGCTCTGAAGTACAACATGGCCTCGGTACCCAGAGTAGCTGCTGGGATAGCTTCACAAATACGCGACATCATCTGATGTCCTGCAGCAATTAAACCACCCAGATACAGTCTTGAATTTTCACGTCAGTCTCTCTGTTCTGCTTGAAGGAGTGTTGTGGAGGACTTAAGATGTATCTCCAATTAAAAAAAAATTTAAAAAAAATCTGAATTTCCTTGAGGTATTTTACAAAAATACCAAGTTCTGCAGATGAGGCGTGTTTCAGACACTCTTCTCTTGATTTTTTTTTTGTCTCACTAATATAATGTTTTTGCTAATTGGGATAAAAAAAAAATTCCCACAAGTGCTAAACTTCTCCCATCTTGGATAAAACTTTAGAGCATCTGACAATACTTTTGAATGCTGAGACTCACAGTTTGCAAGTAGAATAACAAGGTAGAGACAATTCTGCAGTGAAGCTGGAAGTTCTTCCGGACACCTTGAAACATAGGGTTGCCTCTCTCCTTCCCCATAGCCTTATTAGTAGGGGCTCAAGCTGTGTGTTGCCAAATGCAGCCTACCAGAGGCCAGTTTCACTTTTACCTACCAGCTTTCTAAAGAAGAAATTTCATTCTAAGACATTTGGGTGAAATAGTCCTTTTGGCTAAAAATAAGCCCCAAGAATTACAGGCTTTCAACCCATTAGCTCAGAAGAATCACTTGTGTTCACTGTTGCATCATTTTTGGCCAACGTTCAGTGCAGAATGACAAGTATTTATTCACCTAGAAGAGGAAGGAGAAAGCTACATCGATTGTGGCTGAAATAATGGTCAGAGTGAAATTGTTTCAGCTGAACGCAGTTCTACCTTCAACAGTGCCTAACAGCCAAGAATAGGTTTTCAGGCTGAAGAAACCACATGGGGCTATTCTGCATCATGTACTAATACGGGGTTTAGGACTAAATATAAAACAGTATTTTTAGCTGAAAACACTTTGCCTTGAGATCCTGATTTTTCCATCAGGAAATCGGGAGTCAAAAAAGTACGGCCCACCCAGTGCCCTCTCTCTGTCAGCAGCGGCGGTGACCGGGTCCGGTCCCTGCGGGGCCTGGGCGCGGCCTGTGCTTAAACCACGACGTTTTCTGAGTCAGACTGTGCCTTGTGGCCTTTCAGTGCCGCCAGAGAAGCCGAATCGGCAACCCGTAAGGCGAAAGGCGGAGGCTGAGGGTGGTGACAAGGCGAGCGGTAAAAGCAGCTCAGCGTCGAGGCCCCGCACCCAGCAGCCGGTTCGCGGCTGTCTCACCAGGCGGGAGACAGCAGCAAGAGGGTGAAGCGGCAACTGAACCGCCGGAGGCGACTCGCTGCTCGCCGCGCCAGCCCGCCCCCCCCGGAGCAGCGGGCCCACCCCGGAGACAGTCCGGGCCGAGACCCCCATCCAGCACAGCCACCTTCCCGCGGGGCGGGGCAGGGGGTGCGGCTGCAGTGCCCGCGCGCCTCCGGCAGGGGGCGCCCGCGCTCCCGGGGGCGGGGGAATGGGGGGACATGCGCGCGCAGCCGCCGGGGGACCGCCTCCTGATCTCGCGGTGTCGTCACGCGGGCGGTGCCTGCGCGAGGGCGGCGGGGGAGCGCCGTCTCCCATCCGAGTCCCGCGGCGGAGGCAGGGGGCGGGGCTTGCCCTCACGTGACGTTGCGTGGCGGCGCGACCGCCATCTTGTGTTGTTGGGGTTGAGGAGTCGCTGTGGCCGTGAGGGACTCTCCGTCCGGGAGCGCAGGTAACCTCGTCCCGCCTGCTCTCTGCCCCGCCACCGTTTGGGCCGTCGACTCCCCGCCGCGGCGCTCCCGTCGCCGCCGCGCTTCTCGCCTGTGGGAGCGGGCTTAGGCCGCGCCGCGAGCACCGGCCTTGCCGGCGGCTCCTGTTCGCTACGGGTGCCGCAGCCCCGAGGTGCTCCGCGGCCTACCGGGAGGCGAGGCCGCCCCGGCCTGGCGTCGAGGGCCGCGCCCGGAGTGCCTCCCCTGCGCTTCTGGTGAGGGCCTTTTGTAGGGCTTGTTGGGCCGGGCCCCGCTTGAGGGTGCGGGCCTTCCTCTCCATGCGGCTCCTCGGAAGAGGGAGACGGTGCTTGTCAGGCGGCGGCGAGTCGCCCGGGCCTCCTCACGTTCTCCGGGGCTGGCAACTGCCTCCCCTGTGTCGTTTCCTCTCACACTGACCCGTGTGAACTCGTTCCGTCCCCTCCCGGCCCGCTGGGAGTGGGCCTGTGCTCCGGCAGCGCCGCGGGCTGGTGCGCTCTCGTTGAAGCCTGCGTGTGCCCCGCTCCGAGCACGCCCAGCCCTGTCAGGTTACACAGGCTGAGGAAGCAGGGAGCTCGTCAAGCACTCGAGCCTTCCCCCCCCCACAGGCAGCAGGGTGTTGCGAGCAGCAATGACCAGCAGTGTTTGACTGGAGAGGCCTTGGCAGGCTGGAGTGAACATCGATCAGGATTGTGTACGTTTGGTATTGATCCAAGACGAGTAGTTTCACTGTCAACAAAGCAGTCTCCACTCTTTCAACAGTATGTAATTTCACTTTGAGGTGGGACAAGTTGTAGGCCAAAAGGAGATGTTGCCAAATAGTACTTACGGAATAAAACCTAGATTTTCCTCAGTACCCTTTAGCTCAGCGTTCTTGGTTTGCTGTTGTAATGGTTTACCTGTCACTGCAATTCCCAAGTGTCTGTTTTCCTGGGTGGGAGGGGAAAGAACCTCTGAATTATGTTTATGTTTTTCTGTCTAACTTCTTGCTGCTCATTCTATTTTCTTGCTTCAGGAGCTGACTTGGGCAAGTTCCTGGAAAGTACGTGTACATTTTTTTTTCCTTTTCCCATAACTCTGCCGGTTGCTTTTGTTCTAAAATTTTTTAATAAAAACAAATTTGCTTTGTGAATAGGACATTTGGTAGATGCACAGCGTGATAATTTGGAACCTTTGTAAACAAAATGGGTTGCAGTTGTCACCAACATAAGTTTTTTTCTGGCATTTGTGAGCTTTGTTATTGGGTGTTGGCTGTTACAGATAATAAGAGGTTTAGTATTACAAGGTATTGATATTCTTGCCATTCACTTGAATAGGCATGCTTTGAACAGTTAGATGATACTGAGATAAAAGTGTGTGCCCTAATCAGTGCTAGGGTATCAACGGAAATGTTGCCCCTTCTGCACCCAATTTGATCCCCAGGCTCCTATCATTCTACAAGTTAACTGATGTTGTGTGTGTCAGTGTTAATTTCTTGCTGAAAATGTGATTTAAAAAAAAAAAAATATATATATATATATTTGTGTAAGGGTTAATTCTTTTAAAAAGAAAGTAGATGTTTATCCATGGAAGTTGTCACTTCCAGCAAGACTTGCTTCTTGTTCTGAGATTTTGATAGCTTCTTTCAATGTCTGACAATGTTGTGTATAAATACTAGGTTTTCTTAATGATTTTTTAAGAGCTGCATGGGGTACCTGGTCACTGCATTTCTTTTAGGATCTTTTCTAAGTGATTTCTAGAGCCTGTATTTTAAAAGAAGAACATAAAACTAAAATGCAAATTAGTCTTGTTTAAGTGATGACTTCTTTCACAGCATGCTTAAAAAATAAGTTGATACCACAGATTTGGACTCTGGGAGATTCTCTTTTCATTACGGATGTTGACCTTAAGAGAACTATAAAGTATCCTCACGGACTCCTAGTAGTGTTTTTTTCTTGCCTTCTTATATAGTAAATGAGAAATACTATCTTCATGTTGATGTAAGAGAAAAAATGCTTGTAAATAGAGTGTTGGGTGCTTTGTAATTGTTTTACTCTGATGGGGGAAAAGACTTAGTATGTAGAAGAGGGGTGCAAAGAAGGTGTTTTGTTTTGTGGTTTTTGTTTTGTTTTTTTTTAAAGACATTTAGACTAAACACTGTATTACTTCTGTGCTTGCTGCCTTCTAAGGCCAGTTGTCTAAATGGAGTTATGTTATAAACTGGAGTTTCTTGCACCTGAATGTAAGAATAAAGTTGTCAGCTCTTTTAAAATCTATAGATACTTAATTTCAGACCAAACAAGGTGTCAGTCATATGGATCATCTCGTGTGGGTAGCTGACTGGCTCAAGAGGTGGTTTGCTGCTACATGTCTCTGCTGAAAGGTCTTTCTAATGAAACACAAAAAAGAAATATTGGTTCACAGTACTTGATGAAGATGAGCTCAGCACCTCGGCCATGGTCTCTGACTTTCCTTCTGCCCCCTTCTTTAAAGTAATTCAGGCCTCCAGCTCTTTGAATTGTTTGGCTTTTTTGAAATACCAAGAATATGAGATCTGATTCTGCTTACTTTTGTCTCATCTTATAAATTCAAGTAACCATCAGATGTATGTTTCTTACTTTTTTATTTAGGTCTTTAAAAATCATTCTTGGAGCTTTTTAAGATGCAGTGTTAAAGCTTCTCCTAGTCTTGAGTTAGGAAAAAATAAATCCCTTTCTTAGCATTTTTTAATAATTTTTCTGTGATTTTTTGTTGTGTTTTTTTAATTCTCTCAGCTCTTTCACTAAAAGATGAGTGGAGATAAGCTATATTTAATTCATGATTATAGATAGAGCTAAGGGGCAGAGCAATAAAATTTCCGCTCGCAAGCGTAAAAGCACAGACCTAATGATCTGCCTTCTTCCTGCATAGCTTGCTAGACATCCATTGGGTAAGGAGAAACCCATCTCTTCTTTACTGAAGAGCACTTGTCTTGAAAGGGACTCTGTTTCTTTGTGTGGTTTTCTCATCAACTTATTTTAATTCATTAGTAATGTTTGAAAACCCAGGCATGTGAAATGCTGCAGGGGATTGGTATTTGCTTTTTATGGGAACGAGGTCAGTTTTCAGCTCAGGTTAGCCTCCTTTTCTCTTTTGCAGTCAACTCCTGAACTTTTTTTTTGTTGTTGCACAAATGAACTGGCTTGAAAATTGTCTGAACTGAGAAAACCTAAAAGCTTGCTCAAGATGTACGGAAGTTATTGATGGAATGAAGAAGAATTAAGTGCTTTAAATTATAAGGTCTATACAGCATTGGCCCTCTTGTGGTTAGTTGGTGGTAGTATATATGTGTGTGTGTGTGCGTATATATCTAAAACCGTGAGGTTCATCCTAGTGATGCTTCATACCATTATTTTTTTCATGTTTAGCTCAGGTCATAGCAGGGGTTTTTAACAGAATGAGGTCTTCAGGTTGCTTTGTTAGTAGCTGAGATTGCCACAGTGTGTTGGTTACAAAATGTGTCTACTTCTCTCTCTCTTATTTTTTTTGTTTTTTTTTTTGCAGAGGGGAGGGGCTGTCAGTGCTTTCTGGGTAAAGATGGTTAAACATTCCATGAATATAGAAACTGTAGCAGGATTGCTACAGATGCACAGAATTGTTTTCATGCATTTGAGGTTTTTGGCAAGTGTGAGATCAGTATGTGTTTTCAGGAGTGAAACTGTCCTGTAATCCTTAAAGCTTGTAATTTATAGAAGCTGGATATCTAGACCTCAGGTTTGTAGAGAACAGCAGAAGGGATACCATGAGCTCTGTAGATCTATAGTAGAGTCTGTGGTTTAATGAGAAATTTTGACAGAACTTTAGAAAATCTATCTTAAAATACTGCCTTGTTAACAATACCTTTTGGGTCACTTCCTATTTTTTATTCCCTTAACGAATTATTAAAGCTGTCTGTTATAATTTTCTGTCTTTTTAGCTATTTGTTTTTAAAAGAATCTAGGTGAAGAAGAATAATTTCTTGCCTTCAACAGTGGCTCTTTTATATATGTAATTTGTCATTATAAACAGATAAATGAGCTTATAGCATGTTAGGAAAATAAATTGGTTAGAAAAATATTTTTTTATATATTAAGTTTTATATTTTATAATTTCTTTTGGTGTACTTTTATGTTAAATAGCTGTTGTTACTGTGAAAGTAAGCATGATGCATTGCAAAGCAGGATGCAGGTAATGCTTTGTTACTGGCTGTTTGGCCCTCTTGATTCAGTAGAGAAATACATGTTTCAAGTTGTGGTTACTATGAAATACCTGGTTTTTTTCCTCTACTGTCACAAACAAAATATTGGAATACTTTGCGTTCTGTGGGTGGTATTTTATGATGAAGATAGTGGTTTGTGTACTAGGAGATTCAGAGGCTGTGGATGTCCCTGTGTAGATTAGATTTGTGGTCTGTGTGGTAGTGTGTCAGTTCAGATGGGAAGAAGCAGAAGGAAAAGACACACTTTGTACATTCTGAGGAAGACTTTGGGTGAAGTTTTAGGATGGGTGGATAGATGGATTGATATAAGTTCAGACTGAAGAGTCACAGTCTTGTGTCAGGGAGTTGGTATGACTGGCAAGTAATGGATGTGTAAACTGATTTCTCCCCCCCCCCCCCCTTTTTTTTTTTTTTTTTTGAGCTACGTGGTAGAATCCAAGGGTGATTGGGGCTGGAAGAGACCAGCCTTTGGTGGTGGGCTGCTCCTGCCTCCTGCTCAAAGCAGGGCTGACGTCAGTGTGAGGTAACAAGTGAGTGTGGCTGATAATGGAAGTAGTGTATGACCAGGTTTTTAAGTAAAAGCATCTAATAATTTGATTTAATAAATCAGAGGCCCAGTTCAAATACTATTAAAACCAGTGGAAGCTTTTGCATTAGGCTTAGTTAATGCTGAATCATGTACATGTCATTTTCTTGATGTTGTACTAGGGTTTAAGAGTACTAAGGCAGGCTTAGGGTAACATCACAAGTCAGTTTACAAAGATATGGTTCTTAGATCAAAACAAGTTACTATCTTTAGTGATAGTAACATAAGATGAAAAGTGATAAGCCATTATAAAGTGTTGTGGTTCATATGTAGTATGAAGTTTACTTTCTGACTTCCTGGTTGATGAACTCATGCAATGTGATACACATAAAAAGTCTCTGTTAAGACTTTTAATTAGACACTTTCTCGCTGTTGAGTATTTGTTTATTGAAGTACAGAACTTCTCAAAACTGCATGAGTAAGAAACCTTCAGAAGAGGTGGGGGTAGAGAATTTCTACAAAGCCCTAAGAAACTGTTTATTTAAAAACAAAGAAACAAAACCAAAAAGCCCACAGCAACCCAGATCTGTTGATTCAATGAATGTTTTCAGTGAATGTAGTCTGAAGGTTTGCTCTGCCACTTTGAATATATGCATGGGCCATGTAATATGTGTGCTGAGGGGGGGGAGAGGTGCTGCAGTGTGCTTTTGGCTGCCTTTCTCTAGTCCAGCTGCTGGTCTCATTGAGGAGCAGGTAGAAAGACTCAGCACCCTGGTCTGTAACATCTTGTTACAGACAATAGCACAGGCTAAATATTTACCTACTAGCAAATTTTCCATGTGTAAGGCAGATGGATGCAGGAGTGTTTTTCAGCTGGAAAACAAGAATGCTGGCATGATTTTGGGAAAGGATTTGGAGTGAGAAGTGGTTTGCATTCCAGCCAGTGGCAGGGCCAAGGGTGTGGTCTTCTGACTCTGCTTGGAGCTTAATCACTGGTGTCTCCCTTAGGCTGGAACTCATGGAATAAAGGCGGAGGTCACACTGCTTTCTGATGGAAAAACTAAGGAAAAGCTTTCATGTTTGCTCGTGTTCAGGTGAAGGAAGAAGTGGTAGCTCTCTAACCACCAAGTTCATGGTAGTAGATAGGAAAGGAGGAAAATATCTGGAATTACGGTATTTCATGTTCCTTTATTCTAAGGTCTCCTTAGTCTCTCGTCATCCTACCCCAGAAGAGCTTCCAAGCCTACTTCTTGTGTTTGTTATTCTAGGCTGTGGTGCAGTGTATTGCATGCTGCAGCACTCCATGAAGCTTTAGATGGGTCTGTGTGAAATGAGCAGAGGGTGGTTGGTTTGGTCCTGCCATTGGAGTGTGTCATTGGCAATTTTGGACCAGAAACTGCTGAGAAATTGAAACAATGCGATGATTTGTGACAGGAAGGTTATAAGACTTTAGGAGAGCTGGAAATGTTACTGTAATAATAGAGGCATAACTTCTGGAGAAGTGGATGGTTTAGACAGTGTTGCTGTAGGAAAAGTTGTTGTCATCTGAGTAGATAGGCCTTGAAGATTTCCCTGCCTTTATCAGGTTAAATGCTTGGTAAGTCAGAAAGGATTACTGTGACTTGTCTGGCATCTTGTATAATGTGACTTATGGATATTTTTTTTCTGATTAATTTTCTGTTTAAACTACAACATATTTCTTAAAAAATCATGTAGTGTTGACCTGAAAACAACTTACTCTGTTCTTTATCTCCGAATGTCTTGTTTCAGTACCTTCACTGAATAAACTTGGATCTTCAGCCTTTTTTACTTTTATGATCATTTACAGATTGAGCAACATACCTAAATTTTTGACAGAGATCAATAAATAGAGCTTTGGTGTGTTTCCCCATTGCAAGGCATATCTGTCATGTTCTGTCAACTTTTGAACACCTGATTTATCAGCTTTCTTGTGTTACAGGCAACAAGACACTATCCCTGCAGTGATGAAATCCCCTCTATATTTCCTTCTGTCTGTATTCAGGGTTTTCTGTAGGATCTTCTAGTCAATGGTGTGTTACATGTTCCTTTTCAGCTGATTAATATCATAAATCTCAGACTGGTTTCAGGACTTTGTTTTTCCAGAATAGTCTTGCATTTGTTGTATATCACCTATTTTCTGGTTGTGAGTCTCTTGATTTTATGTTTGGCCTTGTTAAATACAACCTGCTATACTGGACCAAGTAATTGAATAATTCATAATGGTGATATTGATGATGTGTCACTTCCATTATTTACCATCTCCATGTTTGTCATCCTTAGGTTTTAGAAATTGTGTGGACCAGTGTTACAAATTCTGTAGAAGCAGAGGGTAACTTCTTACCTTTTACCCAGTTTTGAGACTATTTTGGCTTCTGGGATGGGTTGTTGGTAGTTTCTTTAGAGAAGTTTAAAAGAACAAAAATATTGTGATCATTTGAGACTTTCCACATGGTTCTGAATGATATTGGCCTATTAGTGTTCCACTTAAAATGTTCTGCAAAAGTTAAAATTTATTTTACCTACTTGCTTGAGCAATTAAATTTCTACTCTTAAAAAAGTATATTTTGATGGAATGACTTCCATAAATCCATGTAGGCTGGCCTTAATTATGTCAGTGTCCTTTAATCAGCCTTGTCTGCTTTAGCCAATGATTAGTACGAAGCAGACTGGTAGTGTAGCTACCTGAGTCATCCTGTTTACCACTGTACTTAAAAGGTAGCTTGCATATAGTTCTGGATCTTCTTTTAATATTTCAAGAATTAGAGAAAATCATTATTAATTATTCAATCAACCAGTTTTTTTGTTTTGTTGTTTTCTTAAACATGATTACTGACACTGAAATTAGCTAGCTCTAGTAGCTGCTTGTGGAATGTTTCCTTGCTTGTAGAACGTGAAGTTTTAACATTACATCAAGATGATGCTCTTGCATGCTGAAGCACTCCTGTTAAATTCCTGTTCCAAGTTTATTTAAAGAGAACCCAATTCCAACTGCACTTAAATCTGCTCGTATTAGATTTCCCTTGTGTTCTTTGGTTCTTAAAATTTTCAGCCAATTTCTAGGTTAAAAAAGCTGTTTCAGACCTACAGTAGCAACAGAACTACCTTGAAAGGAAAAGATACTGTTCTTCCTATATACCTCTGATCAAACAGTAGACCGTTTAAAAATCAAATAGCTGTGTATAGGAAGGATCAGTGGTATATCTTTTTTCCGAAGTTAATAAAAACCTTAAGCAAACAGCAGCACCCAGGATATAAATTGCAGTTACTGTCCAAATACTTTAAGATTTTGTTTGTTTGGTTGGTTTTCGTTTGTTTTGTCTGTAGGAGAGATTAGATGGGACAGGTCTGAATGCACTCCTTGCCTAGATTCAACTTGGGATGCTCAGTGTCCAAACCAGCAAAACATCTCGGTGAGACAGATTGCCATGTGATAGAAGCCTACAGAATTCTGTAATGGAATTGCAGGAGTTTTAACATTGCCTGAAATTCTTGAGAGCCCATGAGCAAGGGACAAACCTTAAAATGCCAATCTTGTGTAAATCCTGGGATTGAGCAAACTTTGAAAAGCATTGCGGTTTAGATATTTCACAGTCTCGTGAAAAACAGCTTTTTGCCTATGTATTTTTTAGATAGCTATACATTTTAAAAGTCCAGAGCTTGTGGCCAGAAAGTGCCACAGTTATTATAGACCTTCCTTAATTTTATTTGGTTTCTGTTTTTTTTTTTAACTGAAACATCTTAAGCATTTTAACACCCAAATTTGGCTGATAGAATCAAGTTCTGACTTGTGCCTGAAGCAGATGTTTCTGAGAGCTTTAATAGATTTGTCAGTTACTAAATGGTGAGCTTGAAAAATAATTTAAAAGCCCGTGAGTGTGGTAAAACAACCATTGTACCCAAAGCAAACCAATGGAAAGAGTTGAGTGTTTCTGATAGCAACTTCTGTACCTATAATATTACATGTTAATTGTGAGTGAAAGCCACTTAAAGGCTTAATGTTATTGGATTACATTTTGTGTCTTCTCAGAGGATGGACTTCTGACTCCCAAAGTACTAAGCTGCTGACAAAACAGAAAGGATTTGTTTTCCCTTGCCACTCCACAGGATGATGGTGGGGTTGGTGTGATTTCTTCTCTTTTCAGTCGTGTATGCTGATAGCGGGTTGGTGGCTGCGGTGTCACGCCAGGAAAATGGGGTTTCAGTTTATGGAGAAATTTCTATTTTTTTCTTGCCCCCCATAGATATACGGGAAAACCGCAACTGTTTGTAGCATTGCACTGGCACAGTGATGAAAGATTGATCTGGTTTGTAGAAAACCTTGGAGAAAAGGTTCCCCTTTGGTAGGAGTAGTGGGAAGCCCTCAGGTATCATTCTTGTCCAAGCAGTGGTGTTAACTGGACAGTATCAAAATATGGCCTCAGTTTCTTGCTTCAAGTTGAGACTTGTCCCTGTGTGCTCTTTACCTGTATGAAATCTGGGGCTATGCAGATTCCTTAATCATTAGCCATTAATTTGTACAAAGTCTTGATTTACCAAACTCTAGCCGTTGAGAAAAGGGCTTTTCCTTCTAATTGTATCAAGGAATGAATGTTTTTGGTATATATTATTCTTGTGATTTGTCATCCTTGATTAGTAAGGAGGCAGCATAGATAAAAAGACTGAAATTAAGATTTTAATTATTAATATTGAAGTTTAGAGCTTAAAGTTATCTAGATAACAAAGATCTGATAAATTCATGCCTTTTCCTTGACCAAAATGGTTAAATTTGACATGATCATTTGTTCCTTTTTCTTGATTCCTCACCCTTTTTCTTGCTCTACCCTGACTCTTTCCTTTCATGGTGTATATGCTGCAAAGTCCACCGCAACTTGCCTATCAGAGAATCATTTAGGTTGGAAAAGACCCTTGGGATCATAGTGTCCAACCATTAACCCTACTCTGAGTTCACCCCTAGACCATATCCCCCAACACCACATCTAAGCGATGCTTAAACACATCCAGGGAAGGCGACTCAACTGCCTCCCTGGGCAGCCTATTCCAATATCTCACCACTCTTTCCCTGAAGAATTTTTTCCTAGTGTCCAGTCTAAACCTACCTTGTTTCAACTTTAGACCATTCCCTCTGGTTCTGTCACTAATTACACAGCCTCTCCTTTGCATACCAACCGTGTGTGCTGTGCAGTCCCTGTCAAAGGTTTCTCTCTGGTTTGGACTCTGTGCCCTCACCTTTTGGCTGCTGCTTTCTGAAGCAGAAGCAGTGCACGGTTCTGCTTTCCCTGCCTTATCTGCTTTGACACGGCTGTGCCTGTTCCTCTTGCACACTTGCTGTCGTAACTTTCTTGAGTCTTTTTCCTCCTCCTGCCAAAACATTACCTGTTTTGAGAGTGCCTCCTTTCCAAGGGTTTTCTCTCAGCTTTGCCTGTAACTTTTTAAATTTGTTTTATTTCTGCATAGTGTTGCCTATTAGAGTAAATTCACCTGTTAAATCTCCTCAAATCATCTGCAGATCTTGTTTTTATTCTGGGGTCTTTTCCTCTTCAGCTACAGTTTCATTCACTTAGAGATGTCTTGCTTTCAGTTCCAAATTCATACAGTCAGAAGTTTTAGGGAGGAAGTAACAAAGAAGAGGAAGCATCAAAATGTTCCCAAAACGAAATTTCGTGGCAAGGGACAAGGAAAGCCCTTTTGCAGCTCAGTAGTGTGAGATGAGCAGGCTTTGAGTGTGTGTGTAGGTACTAAAGCGCTTGGAAGTCTAGTAGAGAAAGACAACAAGGTATCCTCAGTTTTGGGGAAGGCAACCCAGAGGATTAATTAAATGGGGTCCAAAACTAGTAAACTGTTCAGTCCTAACTGGGTTTTAGTGCTTTATCCTTGATGCTTTTCAGCTGTGTTTTCATTGCAGTTTAGCAGTCAGTGCCAGCCTTTTTGATGTTACTGATACTAAATTAGCTTTGATGTTAGGGGCTAAAGACTTGGGGTTCCCTGGTGATCTATATGGGTTGATCTGAAGGCTCTCCCCCCACCCTCAGCAGAAGGATTACCAGCACTGCAGGAAGTGAAGGGACAGCCATCCAATTAAGGATACTAGGAATTGTGTTAGAGGCTTGTCTCTGCCAAAGTGTGCACAATGGTTTGATTGAATTGCTCCCCAGTATTTTCATGTGTGCCTGCTGTATGTTGTCTTTAGGTACCTATCCTTGTATATTGACTTGCAAAATGATTAATTTACATGCTGCTCTAATGAACCATCAGCTGCTTCAGAAAGGCAATCCAGATAGACCAAAATCATCTCAAACTAGGCCTGTGAGAATAGCTGGATATTTTTCTATTAGCTTCTGGGGATAATCCCATTTAATTATATAGGGTTACTGTGAAAATAAAAATACTATGATTTGTATATGAATTATATTGTGTATGGAGAAAAAAGCTACTATGGCATGTAGTAAAAATACATGAGCCAAATGTTGGTTGATAGGTTTAGGCTGTAGGGAGTTTTAAAACTATTTATAGTCTTCTGGCCAAAAGATTTGGGTAAAATCTCTTCAAGCAGTTTTAATATGGGGTTTGGGGTTTTTTTGTATTTTCGAGCTTCTAGGCTGTTTAGGGTTTTTTTAAAACCTTTTTTACTTTAATATCATTACTTCAGTAGCATATATATAAGAAAAAAAATTGTCCTTGGTTTTTGTCCATCTTCAGTAACTAATGCCATTTCCACTTCTATCTCTCCACATTTTGCTTTTCTTCTCTATCTCCTTTCCATGCAAAGTGCAGATAAACTTGTGAATTTCCTTATTTAGTCCTTGGGCCTATTAGGGAACAGAGTTCTGATACAGCAAAGCTCCATCCCTACCATCTGTCTTTATGGGTTCTTGAAGTCTAATCTACTAGTTTCTGTAGGTAATGATTCCAATCCTTTTTCCTTTGGGCTTTGGCTACAGTGTATTTGTATTTATTTTTTTAAACAAAAATCGAAACTACTTCTGCAGGTCCGAATTTTGCCATTGCTGGAACAAAAGAACAACTGTTTTCTTACTGCAAAAGGCACTTCTCCAGAGCTGCCTGGACTGAACTTGGCTCTGATAGAGAAAACTTCATAGCTTTCACTTCGTCTTGTTCTTTCCATCCAGTATGGCTTCATTTGCTGTTATCCATACATTCATTATGTAGGAACTTGATCTGACTGTCCCTAGTTTCTTCAGGACCTTGGCTGATAGGAATGAAAGTAGCTGCATTCTGCAGTTGTGCATTTTTTTTGCTTAATAAAACCAAGAATGAGAGAAATACAGTCATCTGCCTGGGGATTATGGGAGGAAGTAACAGCACTGGATGTATACAATCTTTAGAAGGCGTATTTTTCAAGAATGAGCGGTAGAAATTTCCTGAATACTCTGCCACTCAACTGGCAAATCTTTCTTGCTGTAATTCTGGTGGGTTTTTTATCCTCTCATAATTGTCAGGAAGCTGCAATTCTGTTAATTAAGCATTACTGTTCATACAGAAGAGGATTATGCATCAAATTCTCCCTGTTTGGTTTGTCTTGCGGTAATCATTGATTTGAAAAGGGACTGTTTATACAATTTTTCTTCAGACACCCTGATCCAGTGTCTAGTTTGAGCTGTTAAAAGAGGAGTTTAGGGAAGGAATCTTGATGCAGTTACTCCTATTATTAGTAAATTAGTCTGTGTTGGAGAGCTGAAACTGATTCCTTAAAAAAAAAAAAATTCCATGTAGTCAATTTTTTTGCTGCTTTGTGTGGCCAGCTGTGCTTTTGTATTGTGAAGAAAGTTGTGAAGTACTGTATTAATCCAGTTGTTTTCATAGTATACATTCTTATTTTTCAGGTTCAAGCTTTTTAAAAAAGAGGAATAGAACAGGAAAAAATGGCAGCAGAAACTCAGACACTTAACTTCGGGCCTGAATGGTGAGTTTGTTTCTCTTTTATTAGACTCTGAAACCTTGTCTAAAATTTAAAAAAACCCCATGAATTTCTGTCCTTTGGGACTGAATGGATTGTAAGACTGAATGGGATATAATGTCTTCGTTGTTTCATCCCGATTCACCTCATTTTCTGGCCAGTGACTTGCGAGCAATGTTACAAAGTTGGCCTACACTTTGTGGATTGGCATGGTGTATGAAATGAGTTGGGTTTCATGTTATGCTCATGCATTATATTCTCATTGCTACCGAGTTTCTAGGGGAGGGATAATGCTTCTGATCTCAGTGATATACACAAAGTAAGTAAAGATCACTGACTTAGTCTTTCCATGTGATAGATATTAATAAGGAAGCTCTTACACTCTCCTTACTGGACTTAAATCTATAGCTAAGCAAGCGTTTGGGTTTTTTTAATATTAAAAAAACCCCAAAACCAACAAAAAAATCTGTGGAGTATGGCAAAAGTATGTGTTTCATGTTGGTCTTCTGTGTGTGCGCACTGAAAAGTGTCAGGAAAAATGAGCTATTGTGTTAAAGGGCATCCATGGTTTTGTGTAATTGTGTGTCAGCTGTTAGTTTTCCAGCTTGTCTGACATGTGCTGTCCTGGCTTTTGCTACAGAGTAATTACACAGGTGTGGTTATTGTTCAGTGTTTGATCCAATTTCTTGTTCAAGTGTCGGTGACTGCAGTTAATGAACGAGAATGCTGGATGGTGTGGTTTCTGAAGAGATGTGATCCTTAAGTGTGTAAATGGAGTGTGGAGTGCTTATAGGAAATATAATTGCTTTATAGCATGTGGTAAGACTACTGCTGGAATAACTTTCACTTTGACACATTTTTATACACAATGTACAAAAATTGGAGAGTATTCAACAAAAGAAAGACGTGATTTGTGGCCTAGAAAACAATGAGAGCTCAGTCTATTTTGTTAGAGTGAAAGAAGGTTAAAGAATGACTTTATCACTGTCTATAAATACACCCACCAGGCAGCAATCTTATGCTGGAGTGCTCTTCAGTGTAAGAGACAGACATGATTAGATTCATTGATGGATGGAAGCCAAAGTTATATTAAAAAAGAGAAGAGGGAAGGCAATTCTAAAAAAAGAATGTGTTTTAACAGTAGCTTGATTGCTGTGTCATAGTGAAGGGACTTCAGTCTCCATTTAGTTTAAAAACCAGGTTAGATTATGTATGGAAGTGTGTATTGTACTTCAGTGAGTTACTAGTTTTTACAGTAATAATGGAATAAAATTCGAAGACTAATTATTTCTTTTGGGTTGCGGTTGTGGTATAGTCATGTCTGTTATGCATGCTGCTGTGTTGCTTAGTAGTGAAACTCCCAGTCACATTTGATCTGGAGTTGAATGTAGCCCTGAGCCATCTAATCCTTTGAATAATACCTCTCCAGGCGGTTTTTGTTTGGAAGTGGTGTGTGAGGAAACTGCCACTGGGTGGCACCAAACTAAAAAAATAAGATAAACATTTGACTTGCAAATTCCTTTTTCCTTTCTGTTTAAAGAACAATGAAATGAATCAAAGCATGCTTCAATAATTAGGTGAAAGGTAACCTCTGAATCAGTGTTGTAGTTTAGAACACCTTCCTTTCCAAGGATTTTACAATTGTTGAGAAGAGTTTTCATTGTTTTACGTGTCTAAGATGGATATCAAGGAGAATGTAGGAAAATGGTCTGGGTTTTGTTTCTTGACATACATCCTTGTGAAGCATTCCTCAAAATTAAAAATGCAGGATATTTGGGTAGCTGAGAAAACATCTGAGTAGGTGAGGAAATGATTGTATAGAAGGAGGCTAATTCATGTGTGGAATGGGAATAATATCACACAAGTCTAAGATGTTAGCTGCAAGAAGCTGAGTAGCTTGCCTGTGTGGGATGGGACCAAGCTTAATAGCATATTTATCTGTTACTATAAGTTATATTTCTACTTGAAATATTTCTTAAGTAAACTGTGGCTCTATTTTGTACATCTATTTTCTTTTTGAGATAGTTAAGCTAAATGATGTACGTTCTCTGTGCAAAATGCCTTTAAGTTCTGGAAAAGGCATTTGGAGTAGAGTAGGATTCCAGAGACATGAGAAGAAACTTCATTGCAGAATTTACTGTCCTGTACTGTTTGTTAAGCTTTGCAAAACATCTGAACAAACTTTTTCCTTAAATCAGTGTTTGCGGCACTGTCCCAAGAATTTTTCTTGTCAAAAAGATGTCATCAGTAGTATCTACAGAAGGTTCATAACTGGATTTTGTGCAACTAGCATTAATAGATTAGCCAAGGCTTTAGGGGTGTAGCTGGTTTGCTATATAGCCAACATAAGAATTCTTCAGGGGATGAGTTGCATTCCTTGATGTGCTCCTGGGAATCTCTATTGATTTTCTTTCTCTCTTGACTATGGGACAAATGAGGGAAGCCCTTTCACTCTTCTTGTTGAAGCACCAAGTTGTAGAGTTTTGAAGCGTTAATGTCTTTCATTTACTTTGAGTACTGGATTTATTAAATTTGTGTCAAATCCGTAAATGTGCAGAGAGATGATGGCATAGATGAAGACGTTCTCCTCAACTCAGTTGTCATTGCTTTTCTGTTTTGATTTAGGCTGCGAGCTTTGTCTAGTGGCGGGAGCGTGACATCCCCCCCCCTGTCTCCGGCTTTGCCAAAGTACAAACTAGCAGACTATCGCTATGGGAGAGAAGAAATGTTGGCACTTTTTCTAAAGGATAATAAGGTGAGCCGGAAGAGGAAGAAGACTTGATGTGTGTATTCCTAATGACAATCTTGTGATTAGGAAGAGTTATTTGTATTTTGTGATTATGGACTAAGAAGTTGTGTATCCCTTGGCAAAGAACTGAAGAGGTCTGATTTTGGTGGGATTTTTTTTGTCTGTGTGCTTATTTGATCCCACTCTTACTGTGTTCATTATGTTTGGTTGCTTTTTGATTGCTTTTGCCACTTCAGGCACAACTTCCTATACCCCCAAGAAGAAAAAAACCTGATTATCGTATTCAGTCCCACTGCCGCAGATGACTGAATGTTAATCCTTACAGGTCTGCAGATTTGTTTGCCTCAGAGTAGCATTTCATTTAATACAGTGTAAAATAGTTACTTGATTCAGCTTGCAAGGCAATAAATCATATTAGTAGACCATCCAGAAAAGGCAAGAGCTCCCCATTTATGCTGACTGAAGGCAGTTCACTGTGGCAGGTAACCAGCCCACTGAGAGCAGTCCTCAGGTAGTTGACTTCTCTGGGACTCGGGACACAAATACAATCTAACACATGTAATGCAAAAGAGCGGTGTCAAAAGTCACTAAATGTCCTCTGGTGTAATTTCAAACAAAGGTTCTCAGTGATACACAAGTCACATTTTGGAGAGTGTTTTGGGCAAGTGATTCATACATTGTTTATTTGTAAACATTAGGTTTTTCTGCAGCCAGTGACAGCAGTTGGTTTAGTGCTGCAGGAGGCACATAGTGACTTGGAAGTCTGAATCCCTTTGAGAGCCTTACCCTCAAGTCAGGGAGGGGCTCCTAGAAGATGTGTGAGGTTGTACCTTTAGCTTTGCATATGGATGTGCCCACATACCTCTGTGGTCTTACCCTCCTGTGACTGTGCTGATGTTTTCATAAAGTGCTGGGAGCCCTATGTTGCTTGTACATGGATTTGAGGGTGTTGAGTGTCAAAGATTTTTCTAAAGCTGTTAAGTGTGTTCTAGCTTAAAGCCATGCTTTAACATGCAGAATTACCCTGTTCTGCTTTGAGAAGCTGCAATTTAAACCTTAATATTACGCTTGAAAAATTCAGCCTGTCAGAGGTCATTGCTTTTTTGCAGTTTGTGTGTTGTATCAGATGATGCTAAGAGCTCTGCAGTTGTGCTCAATTCAGAACAACCTACTAATATTCTGTGTTTCAAGAGGCTCTCCGATGGTTATGAATGGTCCAAACCAGTATTTTCTCCCCATGTGTTTGCCAGAAGGGCATTACTATTCAAGTATGGCTTCCTTTTGATATACCTGTGTTTCTGTGGTGTTGAGAAATATTGGTTATTGAGACTGAGAAGACTCTTGATGCTGTTTTAGTAAATTAGTAAAATTAGTAAATTTGCAGATGACTCCAAGCGAGATGGGTGTGTTGATCTGCTAGAGAGTAGGGAAGCTTTACAGCAGGACATAGACAGGTTAGATCAGTGGGCCAAGGTTAACTGCGTGGGGTTCAACAAGACCAAGTGCCGGGTCCTGCACTGGGGTCATAACAGCCCCATGGTAAGCTACAGACTTGGGGACGTGTGGTTGGAAAGCTGCAAGCTGGAAAAGAACCTGGGGGTATTGATTGATAGTCGACCAAATATGAGTCAGCAGTGCATGCAAAGGTGGCCAAGAAGGCCAGTGGCATCCTGGCTTGTATTAGAAACACCGTGGCCAGCAGGAATAGGGAGGTGATCATGCCCCTGTACTCAGCACTGCTGAGGCCACACCCTGAATATTGTGGTCAGTTCTGGGCCCCTCACTGTAAGAAGGGTGTAGAAGTGCTGGAGCGTGTCCAGAAAAGGGCAACAAGGCTGGGGAAGGACCCAGAGCGCAAGTCCTGTGCGGAGCGGCTGCGGGAGCTGGGGTTGGTTAGTCTGGAAAAGAGGAGGCTGAGGGGAGACCTTATCACTCTCTACAGCTACCTGAAAGGAGGTTGGAGTAAGGAGGGG
>WTSP01012363.1:0-19145 GCA_025331215.1 Actenoides lindsayi | reverse complement strand
TATGTAAAGGGCGAGTGTCAGGAGGATGGAGCCAGGCTCTTCTCTGTTATGTCCAATGACAGGACAAGGGGCAATGGGTGCAAGCTGGAGCATAAGAGAAACATAAGGAAAATCTTTTTCACTATGAGGCTGACAAGAGCACTGGAACACACTGCCCAGAAGGGTTCTGGAGTCTCCTCTGAAGACATTTAAAACCTGCCCGGATGCGTTCCTATGTGACCTTCTCTAGGTGGTCCTGCTCTAGCAGGGGAGTTGAACTAGATGATCTTTCGAGGTCCCTTCCAACCCTTAACATTCTGTGATTCTGTGAATGAAAAGCCTCTAATATTTATCAGCTTCACTTTTATTTGCAGTAAATTTCATGCTTCGGTTACCTGAGTACAAAATTTGAGTTTCAAATAACAAATAACAATATTGTGGTTTTTAAAAAATAAAAATTAAAACCACACTTTTGACACAACCAGGAATACATCATGTATGTCATACAAGATAAAAGATGATCTAACTTTTCTTTGTCTCTTAGCCCTAGTACTGAACTGGCTCAAACTTTCTGCTGGTCAGAGACTAAATCCAGGGCCCACAGTTCTTACTAGAATAGAACATATTTTCTTCTTTGGTAATATTACAGTTCAAGTGCATTGCTTTTGAAAGTTGAGATGGGGACATTATTTCTTTCTCATTTTAAACAGAATAATAATTGAAATTATTTTAAACGTTCATGAATAAAACTCACAAATATCTCCTGCATATTTCAAAACAAACAAACAAACTTGCCACTTTTGAAATATGGCTTTGACTGACAGCTGGCTCAGAGCCAACAGTATATACATATGCAAAGATAAACAAATGCATATGTGTACATATGCACTTTGCTCCTGCAAACCTCAATTGAATCAACCTTCTTCAGGAATACCTGGATGTTAAATGAAGCCATCTAAGCTTGTTATTTTCCTCTACATGTACCTCATACAGTCCCTCGAAGAAAGTATTTTTGTCCTCTGTGCTCCACGATTCCCACTGCCGTCTGACTTTTTTTCCTTCCTCCTTCTCTCCAGCTGAGGAGCTCAGGTTCCTTGTCGTTGACTTGGAATTCCCCGCAGGATTGCTGGGAGGAATTCCTGATGTGCCACCAGATGTAGTCCCTCCATTATCTGTTGCTGCAAAAAAACATGACCCGAGTGAACATTAAACCAATAAGAGGATTCATGGATAGAAATAAGGGAGGAACTCAGAATTTTCTTCCTTCTTCACCACTCCTATCACTTTCTTTTCAAGATATTTCATCTGAAATTTAACAGGTAAATAGCAGGTTTTTTTGTTTTTTTTTTTTTAAATATATCTCAAAGAGAAAAAACAAGGAGAAGGTTTAAATTACCTAATTTTCTATTTCAAGAGAGAAGACAGATAAGCAATGGAATATACCAAAGCAACCTCTAAAAGATGACACCCTCTTTGATGCCTATACACTGGTGTGCTCTGCAGTTGTTCCTTTGCAGCTGAGGGAAACTTCTGAGCAATGCTGAACACTGATGTGGCCAATAAAGCAAACTAATGGCCATGGGAAAACACATGTCATTTCATATTCTTGACTGTTGTCTTGATCCTACTGCCTCTGAAATAACTGCGACAACCAAAGCGCTGAAAGACAGCTACTTGACTTCACTGCATGGGAATGAATTGGCACTCTCAAGACTCTGATACTCAGCATAAGGAGCACCAGCTCTGACAATTAGCCCATCCAGGACAATTCAAGTTATCCCCAGGATGGCAAGTCCCAATTCCTCCTCTTTCCCCAACCCTCGGTGTGGCTTTTGGAAAAAGGCACAGAAGTATCATCTGGATTGTATCTTTGTCTGTTACCCCCACTCCCAAGAGTGTGGATCAGAAAAAAAAAAAAAAAAAGATCAGAACTATGAAATGAGAATAAAGCCTGATGGAACTAAGGATTTCCTGTTTATGCAAGTAGGGGACAGTGAAGAAAACTAGACGGAGAAACTGCAGAAAGGTGAGAGCTACATACAATGCAGTATGATTCCATTCCTTCACCTTCATTCAGAAGAAAAAGCTTTTTTTTTTTTCCATTTCCTCTGTAACCATTAGTCTTTCAAAGACATTTTCATCAGCAAAACATTATCAAATAACCTTAAACCTGTGATATATTCACAACAGAAATCAAACCAGACATCATGCTTGGTTTGACGCTGTAACAGATCAGCATCACGTTAATCCACACACCAGGGAGACTTCCCAAAAAGTGTGCTCATTTTTCTCCATGAAAACGTAACCATTCTCTGTAACTTGTATTTTCAAAATATATTATCATGTATTTTGCTATGAAGTGTTATTTAAGATTTGACTGTCCCTCTCAATGCAGGCATGTACTTAATAAAACAGAAGCCTTTTAACATTGAGCGTACATTGCTCGTTACGAAGAATGTTTTTTACCATTTCCATTTTTCCTTTATGTTTTGTGGTTTATCCCACAATAATTTGGCTTGCCTTAGTTTATTCGCTTATAAATCCATCTTGTACAAGACAGGAGTCCCAACTAGGTTCCCAAACTTATATACACATCAGCACAGATTTCCCTTTCATATTTAGGCTTTAAAAGTTCAGTTAGCTTTTAAAATTCAATTATATGAAGCTGTTTGTTTAACTAACAAAGTCAGTTTATATACACACACACACACACACATATATACATATATGTGTATATATTTCATTCAAAAAGCAGGATATCCTAGTTTGATAATCTCAATTTTTAAAAAAGAGTAGCAGAAGAAATAACTCTTATAGGCTTACTATGTGTTAAGAGATTTGAAAGACTTGTATGTAAATCTTAACTGTACCCATTCAGTTGCAATTTGAAAGTAATTCCTTTGAATGACAAAACCAGATTTTTCCAAACCCTTAAAAAAGTTGTCTGTTCAAGTAACAAACAGCACTTGAAATCAAACCTGAAAGAAAGTAAGATGCATGAAAGTACTTTTTTTTCCTGCATACAATAAATATTTACTTGATATAAAATGATATTGTGACCATTTTAAGGTTAACATTTCTTTTATTACTGGAAATGACTATTTGATCCTTCTGAAGAAAATTACTGTCACCACAAGGAAGCAAGTTAGGCAAAACACACAAAAAAAGTGGACATCTAGAAAAAAATGCACTTAAAAACCACTTCTCAAATAAACAGCTTCTCTATTTCTAAAAGCCTTCATCAGACACTGATAAAATAACTGAAAGTTAAGCAATTTTATTCTGGTATTGTGAAGGTAAATCCTTTAAAAAATAAACAAAAAAAGGAAACCATAAGGAAAACCTAAGGACTTTAATAGATGGCTGAAAAGAAAACAATTTTAAGACGCAGAATCGCTTCTTTATTTTGAAAATGTGAGAATGGAGTATCATCATTTGCATGGTAAAGAAAACCAGATGTTAATTCAAATATATCAGTCCTCAGTCTCGATCTACAGCCTCCTGTTGCTACAAGCTCCCAATGCAAAAGATGTCCATTATCAAAAGACAGCTACAGGACTATCCCAGAATTACTGTTCTTATTACAGACCTTTATGTACATTTCAGACATACAGACATTTCTGAGAAATCATTCAGAGGAACCACAAATACAGGGTTCTGTGGTTTAGTTTGTTTGTTGGGTGCTTGTTTAATTTGGTTTGGGGGGGTTTTTTTGGTTGTTTATTGTTTGGGTTTGTTTTTTGGGTTGGGTTTTTTTGAGAGGGTTGGTTGGTTGTTTTCTTCTATCCATCTGTGTATATACTCAAATAAGTAAAATAAGCCAACTGCTTAAAATTCAGGTATTATCAAAGATTTTCTAAAGATTGCCCGGTACACTTGGTATACATGAAATTTTCAGTGTTAAAACTTGTAAGAAGCAAAAGTATCAGTGAGAACTTTAAATTCTAGTAAGACTATAGAGTTCAGTAAATTTCCTCTTAGTTGTATATAAAAGATTAAATGAACAGAACAGTTCTATTGAAGACATGCTAAGAACTCCAGATCAAACTTCTACAAAGGATACTTAGCCCACAATTGCTCTTTTATTCTTTTATATATACACTTACTATTCTACAAGACAAACTTTAGTCATGGGATATCAGTCTTTCTTGTTTTAAGCAGAAATAAATTACTATCCAGACAATTGTTCAGAGTATCATACATGAAGATCTAAAAAAAATCTAATATCCTGTTACCTCTACCGAGATCTTAGATGCCATTTAATTCTTCCAGGAATAAAGGAGTTCGCTGTACCATCCTTTTGCATAGACTTCCTTACTACTGTGCATGGTAATATTTATCATTGGGTTACCCAAATCCACCCCAGTGTTTACTGGATTGTTAATGATAGGTGATGATCATTAGTTCCCAACAATAGATTATTTAGAACTTCAGCAATGCATTAAAACTAAGAGGTCCACTGAGGCTCACCATGCCACTACAGAACTGCTGGAAGGAGGAAGGGGCTTCCCCCAGCAACTTGCTTAGGTGCTTGTTCTAAGGAAAATCATTTCTAAAATGATAACACTGTAGGTGAGACAAAGACAAACCAGTCATCCTCACTCTGTCTACTTACCCTGCATCATCCAACCACTGGACTGAACTGCACATCCACACAATCAGAGCTATGACAATTCCTTTCCCTCACTCCACGATACAGCAGGGCACCAGCACCTGCATACAAGGTACAAAGCACCAAGCTTGGATGCCCAAGTTCTCAGCATTTTCATTCGGCTTTCAACCAACAGTTTGCCAAGATATCAGGTTTCTGTACTTGGCATTTGAAATATAACCCCCAACAAAATCACCGCTCAGAACAGCAATGTTTCTGAGAAACTTATTCATTCCTTTTATTCAGTGTTCATCTATATCACCCCTTATTAGACAACTTAATCTCAAATGATATTTTCTGTAGAAAAAGCTGTTGTCTTTCTAATTCTAAGCAAAACGCCAACACTTGCAAAAATTTATATAGAAGGCTTAAAAGACTGCAATTTAAAAATCTGGTATGAAAATGGCAAACAATAGAACACTGCATATATCAAATAATCGACTCACTGATAGCATTGGTGCCTTATCAAAGCTACAGCCACAAGAAGTTCCCCCTTCCAAGGTAGCATCTTAGCATTTAGTTTTCAATTTTCCACTGGCAGCTGTTACATGCCAGCTGATTCATACCTTCTATGACAGATTCCACACCCACAGAAGCTGGAATTCAGAGTTAATCTCCACTACACCCATGTATCTCAACACACAGGCGGTTCTCTCACTGATGTTCTATAGGCTTAGCTTGCAAAATCTCAACTTCTTCAGGAGTCACCAGTCAGCTGTAGGTGGAACATCTATCAGGGAATACCTTTATAAATGAGATGGTGCTTTCACAGTCTCCTGTGTGCCTCAGGCCAAACACAGAGTGTTAAGATGCTAAACTCACTCCCTAAAGCGCAGGATGAGAGCGTCAACTTGTAACATGCCAGAAAGCTTTCTTCAAAACATTATTTCTTTTGGGTTCTACAGGAGCCATAACCAGGGTTAAATGACAAAAGATGACCTTCAAGAGTTGTTTTGGTGAAGATGGCCATTAAGGAGGCTGTACGAGAAACCACCTTTGGCTATTTTATTCTCACAGACCTGCATTAGTGCTCAGAAGTCTTATGAAACGTACATCAAAACATCTGCTGTCAACAGAGCTGGCTAAGATGCTATGGTCTATACTTCCCAGAAAGCTTCAAAAGCTTCTGCTATTCTCATGGCAGGGCCTTCCTCTATGAGCATTTACTCATTGATTTTAATGAAAAAGCAATTGATGACAAACATCCAAACTTTATTTCTGATCACTTGGTAAACAAGCCCCATTTCTGCCTACGTATCTTTCCAGAGGCAGATACTACATCATGCACTTCACTGAAGAAATGGATCGGATGATCCCAGAGAAAGTAAGCACTTCAGGAATTTAAGTGAAGCCACCTTCAAATGAAGGCTACAACACATTCTGCAGCATACAAATTTCAGAAGATACAATAAAATCTTATCCTAAGTACATACATCAGGTGTCTTGGTATATACATCTCTCCACAGGACAAGACGGTAGGTAGTTTAATCCATGTGCTATGGGACATGCAACTTTGGTGGGCTGAAACAAAGTGGATTGCTTTCTAGCAAGTTTTATATGATGTCAAAAGGTAGAATGCTTTAATTCAACTAATGCTTTCAGCTGAACAATTCTTTTTTCAAGAAAGTACTTGTTTGGGCAACAAGAGCAACAGCATGAAAGACATCTTCAGGCTTCAGCTCATCACGGTCAGACTTTGCTACTATTTCCTCCTGACATCATTCTGCATTTGGAAAATGGGTAAAACCACAGAAATGGGAACACTCGACTCTAGTTCAAAGTACACCTGCAGCACACAATGGCAACGTATCCCACATTTGCTCTTACCAATGTGGTCATGACATTACACATGCATATTCTAACTACTCTTGATTCACAGAAAAAAGTCCCAAAACACACCTTACAACTCGTGCTCACCCACCATGTGACATATCTGAGAAGCAAACTCTCAGAAATCCCTGTGTTTTAGCAACCTTACACTGGTCTGCTTCCTCTCCCTTAACAAACCTCCCTGGTTTTGAACTCTCATAATAAACTGCTTCTACTCCACTACTCCTTCAAATTCCTCCTCTGATTTCATGCAAGTTACTTTAAGACTTACTTCCAAACATTCATACTTCAAAAGGTGTGTATTAGTTGAGGGGGGGGACCAGGAACTTGAAAATACAATAAAAAGATGACCAACATTTGAAAATAAGATAACGATCATTCCAGAAAAAAAAAAAAAAGAAAAAGCAAAAAAAGCATAAATTTAGATATTTGTGCAGGAAATATGATAAACCTTTCAGCAATTCAAAACAGATTGGCTGTTTCAAGTGAAACAGTTTTCAAACTTTATTTTACTGTGCTTCTTTCTGTCATTTTTTCCCTAAGCTCAAAAGTGCAACTCAGTACCAGAATCCAAATATTCAGAAACAGAATCCAAAGATGTAGTTAAAGATTACATCAGGGTAATCTGGTAACTAGCGGAGTGTTTATACATTCTACTAGGCAAAATTTGAGAACTATTATTATTAATAATCTTCCCTGAACCATAGTAAAGTTGAAAAGTCAGCAGCTGCTGAATAGGCAAACTCTTCCTACAGTTTACAGTAAAGTTAACTTTATCAATAATTTGTCTGCTACAATAAAGCACCCTGAAAGCACAAAGGCCAAAAGTAAAAAGAGGTCCTTAACAGACAAAAAAACCAACCCAAAAGCCTATTTTCAAAAGTCTTTTAAAGACATGATTCAGGCAAGTCAATGCCTGCTGAGTAATTACAATTTGAAAGGAATTAAGGTTATTGACTATGGTTCTTAATAATAGCCTTTGAAAGAGTTTATGTTTAGAATAGAGATTCTAAAAGCAGGACCAATTTAATATCATTTTAAGTATTACATAGCATTTTTGAAAGACCATGACCAAAACATGTTTCTGGTTTCACTGGACCAAGTGTAACTGTGATCTAGCCACTCCTTCCTGCTGGTCAATGTTAAAATTACCTTCAGAGCTATCACCTTGACTGTGGCATGCAAAATGGAAAAGATTCCAGTTGTCAGAGGGGATCTAAAGCACATACATTCAAGCTTTTTAGCTTTTTATACTTACAGGGGGAGGAGAAAGTTGGTGGGACAGCAAGTGGAATGATTTAAGTCCCATCTTTATTAGTAATCTTCACCCTTCAATTAGTTCCCTATTGGAAGCTAGCTCTGTGAGATACTTCACTCAGAAAGCAAAGCCCTGTAAATTCTGATCACAAGATACTCCATTAGGGAAAATTCAGACAAGCCTGGAAAGCCTCTCAGTATGCATCCCTGAATGTAAAAAATTCAAATTAGAAAGCATCCCACTCCATGGCTCTGTTCTTCCAAGATCTGACAGTTAATCTCAACTGTATCAGAGAAATCAACTGTAATGCATTCACATCAAAACTAGCCAGGCAGAGCTAGGGCTGGTCTTACAATGCAAAAAGTGAAAGCATAACCAAAATTCTACTGCTGACTGTCACCCCCAATGATTTAAGAAGTTTCCCTGAACCTGACAACATAGTCAGGTATAGTGATTACAAGCACTATCTATGACTGATTACCAAAAGAATAGGTTTTCATAATTTTCTGTAATGTCATAATTTTATGAAGGGTATTTTGGCACCCAAATAGCAAAATAAACCAAGTTTATTTTTCAACTGTGTCAATACACCTAGTCAAAAATCGTTCCTCTGTTCCAAAATTGGGTACGAATGTTACGTACAAATACACAAACCTGAACAGACAGGTGCACAAGATACACTTACTTTGCTCACACTTCCAAAACAATGGAATAATTTCAAATGCACACATTCGACCTGTCAATCATGGACAACACGTATTCCAAGGAAACACTTCCTCACATTTAATACTATTTACAAATCTTGAAATAATTACTGGTAGCTAAACATTCCTGGGTATTCCATCTGTTTATTTATTTGGTTTAATGCAACTGGAAGAAAAATTACGTCGGCCTTTCTGTTCTATCCTACATCACACACATGAGTTTTTCACTTAAAAAAGTTGAAGAGACTAAAGAGGATTTGCTAAGGTATTAAAAAATACTTCAGCCAATTACGTAAACTGTCAAGCAACTGAGTTCACAATTTTTTCCATGATATGGCAGTAAGTAAAATATCACATTTTGCACTGCTTTATTATTGGAACACAAAACAATCAGAATTTGTAATGTTGACATAATGTCCAGCATGTGCATACCACTGTCATGAACCAAAGAGATAAACTCCAAGACACTTGTATGCTACATGCGAGTTTTGTTTCAGCAGACAAGTGCAAACTTTGTTATTTCAAATCTTGAAGAACCCTCCAAGTGTTGTTTTTCTCAAAAGTTAACAGAAAATAACATTTGAATACTTGTGCACAAGGCATCCAAAATTAGTCTCCAGTACAGCTCAACTACAGTGCCAGGTGTCATCCAGTAACTGCTGAGCACACACAATAGCACCAAGATATTCAAATATCCCTGCTGTCTTCTAGCTACTCAAGTAAGAAACAGCTTTGAAATAAATGAAATTCTCATCTACAGTGTTACAGTGAAAAAGCATGGGTGGGTATGTATGTATGTGCATACGGACCTTCAGATGTACACAAAACAATCTTCATAAAACTCAAATCACATGTAAATGCCCAAACTGTTCTGAAACAGTAATGCAGGACTCACAAAACCTGAGAAACAAATAGGTCATTATGTGTATTTCATAGCCGTTTCCTAAATAGGTCTTTGGGCAAAATGGTCAGAGAAATAATTGGGGGAAATCACCAATGTCTCATGGGTTGTTTTTTCCCCTTTTTTAACTAGTACCCAGTGAACATTTTGTCATTTTCCAAGAATAGAATTCAGAGTGCAGCCAAGCTGATTACATAGGCTACCTAGAGTCTAATTTCCTAACCAAAATACAGGAATTTCCTAAAATACAAGAGAGATGAAACTCAGGAATTAAAGGTGTGCTTCAGTAATGGAGATGTCTTCCTCCTCCACATACACATCCAAACCCCCCATTTCTGCAAGTGAAAAGAGGATAGTGGGCAGCAAAGAAGCTGAAGCCTTGGGGCACAAAGAAGATTTCAGCTACAGTGAGAAACAAGCCCCAAAACACCTTCCCCCAAAACAAACAAAAGATGGCATGTACAGGAGAGTGACAATCCCCAAACCCACCACCTCCTTTGCCCGTGTGTTTTAAGGGTGCCAAAATACAGTACCTTTGCTTTTTGCAGCAGTGCTGCTGCCAACTGAAGAGGATGCCTGGGAATCCTTCTTCAGCCTCTTGCTCTGAGGTCTGACGCTGGACCTGAGAAAATGATGCTGGTCCTGGCTGTGGGAGGGCTGGAGGGAGGCCGGGGCCTGTGATAAGCTGGGGTTCGGAGGGGGGCTGCTGTTAGTGTTGTTGTTAATAATCTTCTCTTCTTTCTTTGTGCTGCTGCTGCCTGGAGCTGCCTCTCCTCCTCCTCCTGCCCCTTCTTCTTCCAGGGACTCCTCATCTCCTCCTGCTCTCTTGCCCAGCTTTTTCACCCCTTCCTCCCCGCTGCTCTCTCCCAGTTTCACTGTCATCCTGTTGGGGAGGAGAGAGAGAAAAGAGGGGGGCACAAAGTCAGGCCTGGGAGCTCCCCAGAGGGGTAGAGAAATCCCTGGGCTGAGAGGGGAGAAGTTTAGCTGCAGAAATTCCTCTCAACATGGCCGCCGTTGTTTGTTACTAAATCCCCTTTCGTTTGCTGTCCCGACCCAACAACCTGTGCCGAGGGCGGGAGGGGGAAAGCCCCGCCGGACCCCCCCCCAAATCGGCCCAAAAGGCAGCCGGGCTCCCCCGGCAGCCCTCCGGCACCCTCCCGAAGGGGTTCGGGGCGCCTTTGGCAGAGAAATCGCCCAGCCAAACTCGGGCGTGTGGAAGCGCTCGACAGCCGCTGAGAGGAAAGGCAGCCTCCGCGCCCGGCGGAGCAGAGCAGGGCAGCGCGGCCGGGCCGGGCCGTCTGCTCGCCCCCCATCCTACCCATTCCGCGGCTCCTCGGGCCCAGAGGGGCTCTTCTTTCTCCTCACCATGGAGCCGAGGTGATCCGACCTGCCGCGGGGGGGGGATTCATATTCCTAGATGCGGCGGCGGCGGCGGCTTCTCCTCCTCTGTGTGTGTGTGTGCGCGTCTCTGGGGCTGGGACTGGCCGAGGCTACCGAGATTTCCAGCTCCCCCTCCGCCCCCACGCCCGCCAAAGCCCCGGCACCTCTCCGCTGCTCCCCGCGGGGCAGCCCCAGGCCCGGTCGCCTCCTCTGCGAGGAGCATCGCGCGGCGGGCCGGGCGCCTGTCAGCACCGGCCTCCAGAGCGGCCCGCGGCAGGAGACGGCCCCGCTGCCCACCGCCGCCGGCTCCGGCCGGCTCCCTCGGCACCTTCCTCAGGGGTTCTCGCAAGCTAACGTGACCCTCCTCATCTTTATCTTTCGGTTTGACGGGCAACAAACTCTGCAGACATCTGCAGCGGCTTTTCCCCCGCCTCACCTCGACGGGGACCGTGCAACTCAACAGCAATGCTGCGACCTCTTGGCCGCACAAAATAGTTTTAAACCATCTTCTAGAGGACCACTCCTGGACCGGCTGAGAGGCATCGCTGAACAACTTTCATTCCAAACCTGACATTTGGACCAGCCAGGGGGGGTGACCGCTCACTTTGTCCCTAACTTCATAAATCCTCTCAGTTCTAAAGTTTAAAGTCTTTTATAAAAAAAGACTTGCCATATACACGCAGAAAAGCTTAAGGCATTAAATCGTATTACCTGCTGACACCCAACAACTGTGGGGTTTTTGCCCTAAAGAATGTAAAAATATTACTGACACCGTATCTAAAAGAAGTCAACTTCCACGAAAGGAACCACCTCCAGCAAAAGAGAAAGAAGTAGTAGTTGCAATGCAGCTGCCTTATCACCAGAGCAGGAGCCACAGTCCAACTTTAATTAAGAGAAGAAATTCTGAAAATCACAAATAAAGAATGGCATTACTGTGGATTAAGCTGACACAAGAATAAGGTGGTTTAAGATAAACAAGATGCATCAGCGTTATATGGCATACAAATTTGTGAGATTCCAGTTTATGGATTGTATTCCTATTATTTAAATTATACTTTTCCTTCTAATGACTTTCAGCTAAAGTACTAAATCTACCAATTCAGAATTACGTTGGGCAACGTTCTGTTCTTCGCAAATGCTCAGTAAACTGATTTAAACTGTGGAGCTAAACTCACATAAAAACTTGGTTAACTCTTCACCTGACAGACCCCTAGTTACAAACACACATGTGCTCTCCACACAACAAAACTTGTAGTGTTTTCAATTACTTTGAGGACAGAAATCTTCCAACTTTGTGACGATCTGTGTTCAAAAACTTCAATTCAGCAAGATGGAAATCTCCTTGATTTCAAGTTTAGTTTTATTACTGCAAATTAAATGATGCATCCACTGGCATCCCCCAATAATTAGTAGGGGGATACAAAAAAAATGCATCTTCAGGACAGTTACTTACAAGGCTAGGGTAACAAATGGCAGTATCTGCCCCACTTCCCAGGGGCTGGCTCCTTATAGCATCCTGTCTAAGCCCTCCAGTAGTGCTGGGCATCTCAGTTTACTCATTTCACCTGCTTCCTCCTTTCGTTTTCATGTTACCCCTGCTTTTCAGCTTTCTTCCACAGGGAAAATCTTCTCAGCCTCGCTGCTTTGGTCCTCTAGACCTTCGCACTTAGTCGCAATCCCTTGACTCTGCCTCCTACATACGCTCGGATCCCCTCAGAGATGTTTTCACCGCTGACCCCAGGGCTGCCGCATCCTCACCACGGCCGGCCGGCCCGGGCAGCAGAGTTGAACCGGGGAGTGCCGAACCGGTCCCCCGGAGACACGAACGCTCCGCGGCGGCCCAAGGCGCCGTTTCTTCCTCCCGGCCCCCAGCAGCCCTCCCCGCCGCCGCGGGAGGCTCCATCCCCCGCCCCGAGTCTCACCTGCCGCATCAATGCCACCGTGCAGCCTCCGCGCTCCAGCTCTCCCGCCGGCGGCTGCCTCGGGTCCTCCGGCACCCGCAGCCCCAGGCACTCCAAGGCTGTGCCCCAGACCCGCCAGCTCGAGAGGAGGCCGGCGCGCCCTACGACCACCGCGGACCCCGGCGGCCCTCCCAGCTTTGCTGGCGGCGGCAGCCCCGATTCCGGCCGTCGAGGCGATCTCTCTTCCCCGGTGTCCTCCGAAACCGCGGCCGCGGTCCCGGCACCGCCGGCTCCCCCTCGGGTCTCAACGTCCCTGGCCGGAGCCGCGGCTCCCCGGCACCCTGGGCTCGGCCGCGCTCCGCCGTCGCCCCGGCCCCACCGCAGAGCGGGCCGCGATGGGCTCCGGGCCGCGATGGGCTCCTGGCCGCGGCGGTTCCGCTTCCTCGTCACCCTGCGCCGGGCCGAGGGGGCGGGGCGAGACGCGGCGCGCGGGCCCAGCTGAGCGCGCCGGCGCTCCCCTCCCCGGCACCCCAAACAAGGCGTCCCATTGGCTCGCGGCAAGCGGGAGCGAGGCGGGAGGCGGGGCGGGGGCCCCAGCGCACTCCAAACAGAGCGCGGCGCGGCGCGCGTGACGAACGCTTGACGTAAAGGAAGAGGCGGTCCGCGGTGTCTGTCAGAGGGCGAGACGAGACCCGAGAGCTAGCTGCCGATTGGCTACAAGAACAACCAATCGGAAACGCCGCAGCTGGGGCGCGGCCCAGCTTTCCATTGGCCAGAAAGCCGGTGAATTGCAGGCGGCGCTGGGACGGGGCAGAGCTGCCGGCCGTGCTTCGGGGCACCCCCTCCGGCTGGGGCGTTGCCGCTTCGCTTCTTTCACTTGGCCGGGCTTCCCCCGGTGTTCAGCGGCCGAAGTAGTGCGGAGCTCGCCAGTGCCTGTAGCCGCTCGCCCCCAGGACTCCGCGAGCACAGGCGAGTTCTGGCTCACGGTGCGGGGACTTGCTGCCCGGCGCAGCGGAGCGTGAGGGGCAGCCCTGGGGCCGCTCTCGTCCGGAGCTCCTTGTACTTTCCTAGGCCGCACCCGGGAACCGGGAGGGACAGCGCTGGAGCCTCTATGGCAGAGGCGCTTCTTCGCTGTGCCGCGGTTGGGTGCCCGGTCTCCCTTCGCAGCGTGGGCTTGGTGGCTCTTTGATGTCGGCTAAAGAACCTACCGCTTCTTGCTCATTCGTGTGGGGTTCAGCGGTTTTTAAGGAGAAGGATAACGTCAAGGAGCGCGGCCGAGCGCCAGGGACCTGCCTCAGGCAGCTCGTGGGCGGCTGGGCTGCCAGACATGGCGCCGCGCTGCTGGAAGGCGTTCGGGGCTCGCAGTGCTGCTGAGGCGCTCCCTGGCCCAGCAGCTCGCTTGACAACGTACTTCTTACCGATGAAGGATGATAATGACCTCTTTACTGTTCATAGAGGTTACAAATAACACACGTGAAACCAGAAGTGTGACGCCTCCTGGGAAACCCTGGTGCCCGCGCAGCTTCTGCTCTTTGCAGTTTGCACTTGTGTAGGTACCCCTGAGTGGGGTGTTGTTAAAAACTAACTGTCCCCCGGATTAAGAAGCTTTGTTCAGTAATGTCTTGACTTGAAGGAGGCTGAGTTTCATTTGCTGATCTAATGGGTTTGGCCTGTTTTCTAGTGACTGCTCTCTGATACTTTTATTTTAATTGCTAAGGAGAATGATTTCCAAAACCCTTGCAACTGGTACTGTGTGAGAGTTTGGTTTTTTTCGTTTTGGTTTGGGTTTTTTGTTTTTTTTCTTAATAAATTCTTTCTGGAAAGAACATTTAGACCATCCTCTTTTTGAAACTTTGTGACTATCATAACAGGAAAGGATGCCTGAGTCATCTTCTGAGGAAAATCTTCATAAACTATAGCTTAGAAATCAATGTCTTAATAATTTAAACTTTAGGATGGCATGGAAATCCTGGAAGATTGAGTTCCCATGAAGAGTGTTGTAAGTAATTATCTTATTGTGGTGAACTTGTCTTGGGTTCTGTGTCATCTTCTATGAAGATGATGTAAAGCGTATCTGTGAGTAACCATGTGTATTGCTATAAATTCAATTTGTAAACAAAAAAGAGCCAAATTACTTAATGGCTTTGTCTTCACTGTAGAGCTTTGTATTCCAATTACATCATGATTAGGGTTTTTTTGTAGAGAGAGTATTTTGCAGTTTTGTTACAGTGTAGCACAAGATCATAGAGCTTATTTTTGCCACTTGGTTTGACCACAACCAAATTTAACAATACTGACAGGAAATGATGCATTCTGCATCTCCAGTGCCATGTATTTCCATGGTGCTTTGCAAAGAGCCCTTCAGCTCCCCAAGGAGCTCAGTTAAAGGTTTCCATTCTCTCTGTATGTAAATAGCTTTATATGCTTGAATAGCCCCATTGCCTCAAGTAGACTATTAAGGTGTGAAACTGGTTGTGTGTGTAAATGTTTGTGAAAGAAAGACTGAAGAAAAAGGAATTGCACAAGAGCTGAGAGGCAGGGGGTAGGTTGCCATGTCAAAAGACACTTGAATTTCCATTTGTTCTTTTTGGGTAGTAGGGAGGATCCATGGTTGTGCTCTGGCAAATCTGCACAGATACAAAATGCAAATAATATTTTGGTGTTTGTTGCCACAGTTTTCTAGACTAGGCAATAACAGTAACTTGTATTTGTTGCACATCCTGTCTATTTAAAAGTATTAACAAATTGCATGCCTCATAAAAACAGAACAAGCAGTACAGAACAGTCTGGCAGAAGGACAAAGTTAATCCTTGTGATTTATGTTGAGGTGTTTTTAATTTTGCATCTAGTGTGCGTGATCATTGCCCTAATTAGAGCACGAAAATACTTTCCCAAAGGTCTTCAATGTAAAATGTGTCAGTATAGTGGGTATTGACCTGTAGTTTCCTTTTAGTTAACTTGGAAACTACTACATTCCATAACTCATTTGTTCTTAAAAGACGGTTTAATTGTTTAATCTGGCAAAATATAATGGATGAGCTTTATGTTACTAAAGCAGATCTTTCCCATTCAGGTAAGAGGATTTAAACCAAAGGTCAGACTTCTGTTGTTAATCCTTTTTGGCTTATTAAATAGGAAGTACCTAATTATGCAATTTTATTTTCTTTTTTTTTTTTTTCCCCAGCATCCCTTCCCTTAGAGGAAGGGATGAAATGCACTGTGTGTCACTACACTGCCAGAGCCTGTTCTTTACCTGTCCAGGGACCTTGGGGACTTGGAGCTGTGAGGTGTCTTTTATGAGCACAGGAACTCATCAGGGAAGATTTTAGGATCCTAGGATGTCCTGTTCATTTGTCTATTTAGGACACAGTTCCTTTACAGCAGGGCTTCTCTGTTGAATATTGGAGGGGAGGGAACTTCAATTTCCAGCTAAGCCTGCAGGAGCAGAGGTACATAGTTTAATTATTGGGCAAAGTTTTGTGTAACATTTTAACCAGGCAATTATCAGAACTGTAAAAATGGTCACTTGAGCAGGGACAGTAAGTGGGTTTTCTAGATTATTTTAATTCCAGTCAAGAAAGGCATGGTACACTAGACAACTGCTTGAGGCTCCTCCTGGCCATGCATTTCTGACTTGACTGTACTATGTAGTTGCAATGGTTTCCTCATTAGCCTGGTTGTCTCGGAAAACAAGACATCTGAACATGTGGTCTGCTCCAATAATTAACTTCAAGTCTGATGATCTCAAATACTATGGGCATGGTGAAAATAGTCACAGCTGGGCAGAGCCAAGAACTGAATTACTGACTCAGCTTTGGGAGTGGCACCTGAGCGTGCGAATGGTGCATTCTTGGACATGTAACACCAGGAGGAGATGACATAAATTACCTTGTTAGAGCTGATGCCTTGTAATGGAGAAGAAAAAGCATGAGATGAAAGGCTACAGAAAATGGGACTTTGAGTTCTGCTGCTCACAAAAGTTTGTTCTAGAGGGGATTACTGAGCTTGGAGGAAGAAGGACTAAAGCCAGTATTGTCTCCATCCTTACAGCTTATCTTTAAGCTCTGGAAGAGACACTGCACATTTTAATGAGTCTGCATCCCACCTAGTTCCATCTACCTGGACTCGTGTAAAGCATTTGACACTGTTCCTCATGGTATCCTTGTCTCTAAATTGGAGAGATACGGATTTGATGGATGGACCACCCTAAGCATAAGGAATTGGCTGTATGGTTGCATTCAAGTTGTGGTCAATGGCTTAATGCCCAAGTGGAGACCAGTAACAAGTGGCATTTCTTAAGTGTTGCTATTGAGACCGATGCTGTTTAATGTCTTTGTTGGTGCCTGGATAGTGGGATCGAGTGCACTCAAGCAAATTGGCTGATGATGCCAAGCTGTGTGGTGCAGTTGACACACCAGTGGGGTGGGATGCCATCCAGAGGGACCTTGATAGGCTTGAGAGGTGGGCCCATGCCAACGTCATGAAGTTCAGCAAGGCCAAGTGCAAGGTCCCGCACATGAGTTGGATAGACAATCCCAAGCACCAATACAGGATGGTGGAGAATGGATTAAGAGCAGCCCTGGAGAAGGACAGGGGTCTGTTAGTTGATGAGAAGCTCAACATGAGCCAGCCATGTGCATTTGCAGTCCAGAAGTGTCCTGGGCCTCATCCAAAGAAGTGTGGCCAGCAGGTCGAGGGAGGGGACTCTGCTTCTCTGCTCTTGTGAGTCTCCACCTGAAGTACTGTGTTGAGCTTTTATGCTGGTGACCGCAACATAGGAAGAACATAGACCTGATGGAGCAGGTCAAGAGGAGGCCACAAAGATCATCAGGGGGCTGGAACCCCTCTGCTGTGAAGATGGGCTGAGAGAGTTGGGATTGTTTAGCCTGGAGAAGAGAAGGCTCCAGGGAGACATCGTAACAGCCTTCTAGTACCTAAAGGGGGGCCTACATGAAAGCTGGGGAGGGACTTTTTACAAGTGTGCGTAGTGATAGAATGAGGGGTAATGGCTTTTAACTGGAAGAGAGGAGATTTAGGTTAGATAGAAGGAAGAAATTCTTTACTCTGATGGTGGTGAGATGCTGGAACAGGTTGCCCGTGAAGGTTTTAGATGCCTCAACACTATCTATGTTCAAGGCCAGGTTGGGTGAGGCTTTGAGCAACCAGATCTAGTGGAAGATGCCCCTGCCTGTGACAGGTGTGTGTGTGTGTGTTGGAAGGGGCCTTAAAATCATCTAGTTCCAACACAAACCATTCTGATTCTACTTTTACCTACTTGCTAACCATACCAACTTTTTTGTTGTTGTTGTTGGAAGCATTCCAGTAATTGCTGCATACGTGGAAAAGGGAAACAGGGTGAATCAAAACATCTTATGCTACATGTGGCCGGAGGTGCTGGCCGGTTCGGGCCGGGGGCTGGGCCTGTCGCGCAGCCCGGGAACGGACAGCTCTCCTCGGGTGGCGGCTGGGAGGCTGGTGACGCCGTTCGGGGGGCTGAGGAAAACCTGACCGCGGCGGCTGCGGCTCGCTCCGGGCGCAGAGCAGCCCGGGACGCACCACCCTCGGCGGCCGTCCCGGGGCACTCCCGGCTCCCGCTGCGCTCGGCACTTTCCGTCTGTCTCCGGTGTGCCGGCGGACGGCTTCGGTTCTTTCCGTAACTCTTCGGCTCCGGGTCGGGAGTTTCCATGCCGGGGAATCTCCCCGTTGTTAGGGGTAACGCAAAGCATCTCGGAGCGAGCGCGGCCTTCGGCGCCGGGGCCGTCCCCGGGATCGCGCTGCGCGGCTGCCGGCGGGTAAGAGTGGGCGGCCCGCTGGGATCGGCCCGCGCGAGGCGCCGAGAGCCCTCAGCGGCCTGGCCGGCTCTTTCTCGATCGATCTGGGCCCGGCCCGCGGGAGCGGGGTCCGTGGCGCTCGGCCCGAGGCTCCGGGGCGACCGGGCCGCTGCCTGCGGGGGCGGCGGGAGGTGGGGGGGCCGGGTCTGTCTGCGCGCGAAGGTGTCGCAAAGGTGTCGCGAAGGTGGCGGCGTTCACCGCGCCGGGAGCGGTCGCTGCTCGAGGGCCGTGGCGGGCTCACGGAGCCCCCCGTTGTTTCGTGCTGGCGACCGACGGTGACCGCTCGGCCGAGGTTCCGGCCCGCGCGAGCCGCTGTCCCCGGGGCGGGTGAAGTGCTGGAGGAGCATCCCGGTCGCGACTCGGGTGCGTGTTCTCTCGCTTTCCTCTCGCTCATCAGAGTACAGAGTAAAAATCTGATTAAATCCTAAACCTCCACCGAGGAAGTGGAACTCAAACCAAAACTCCAAACATTTTGTATTCTATTTTATTATTTTTTTCCCAGGGACTGGCTATTTTAACATTTAAAAACCTGGCATTTCTTATAGGTAATGGTTCTAAGAAAAGAAATAAGGTGGGTTTGTTTTTTTTTTTTGTAGGTAACTGTCAGGTATACTTGATCTTGCTCCTCTGCTTTGCTCTGGGGAGACCCCCCTGCAGTGCTGGGGCCAGCTCTGGAGTCCTCAGCACAGGAGAGACAGGGACCTGTTGGA
>WTSP01012362.1:113323-132733 GCA_025331215.1 Actenoides lindsayi | reverse complement strand
CCCCTTCCTAAGACACTGGTAGTTGACAGAATTTCATGGAGATACTTGTCCCACTATGATAACTGGAAAAAATTAAAAAAAAAACAAACCCAACAACAAACAAACAAAAAACCCGACAAGCACACACACATACACAACTAAACAACAACAAAAAAACCCAACCAAACAACATACCCCATATGGACGACAAAGGCTCTTTTTATCACAGTCCTCAACACGATAGTCAGTGGATACTAGGAAAGGAGGTTATATAAAAGAATGTAGTAGGAAAAAACCTAATGGAAAGGGCACACACATTCATCTAACCACTGATAAAGCTCAACCTTTAATCTAGAATTTAGGTTATTTTACCTAAAATTGTATTTGTGGCAGTTTGCTCTCCTAACAGAAATACAACTTTGAACAGACAGAACTTCAGCCCTGAATTCAAGACAGATGTGCAGGAGGAAGTGAACATATTTTAAATGTTTAGTGGGCAAAATAAATATTTATTCTTTAGTATTTGGCTATTAATGACAAAGGAGCATGATAAAATCTTGGGTTTGTTTTCTTGGCTGCTCACACTGGCACTTAGAAATGATGAGCTAGGAGAGACTTTGTGAAAGGTTAGCTGAATTATTTCACCAGAGGAGGAGCATAAAATGTCTCTTACACTGCATTATTTAAATGTTCTGTGCAGGGTTTCTTCACACATTGAAGTATCACATAGTCTCAATGGTCATAGGTCTAAGAGATGCTTTAAATGGAAAGCAATCAGGAAAGAATGACTCAGCATCTGGAGAATATGACTCATTATTAGTTTAATTTATGGAAGGTCCAGACGTGATTTGAGCATCAATGTATGTGTATAACCATAATCATTTGAAACTCATAATACTGAGAATATCAAGAATGAGTATCTTCCCAAGAGACACTTTAGTGTTTAAACAAGTTATGAGGACAAAACATGGTTGGATAAAGTTCTTTGGACATTATATTGGAAGATAAACCAGCTATCCAAAATTGTTATGTCTATCCATTTAAGTTATGAAAAAAAAATAATCTGGATATAAGAATATACCTAGAATAATTTTTTTTAATTTTTTTTTTTTCTGTCAGATGGGAAGTCTATATTTCTTTAGTAAAGGAATGACTCATAAAGTGATTGCAGTCAGTGCAGGTTAATTACAAAATTTGAAACTAACTGATAGTTCTGGCTTATTAATTGAGAATTGAAATTCTTTAAACATTTTTTTTCTTAATCTCATATTGTGCCTTCAGACACCTAAAACTTTACAATATTGTCTTAATCTTCCCCTCTGAAAGCCTTTCCACCATATGTTTAGATTCTTCTGAGATCCCACCAAGGAATGATTGGTTGGTTCACCATTTTTCTGTCCTGTGAACTAGTACTTCCTCAAGACTTCACACCATAATCTTCAGTCTTACTCCTCTATTTCTTCTTAGCTTTATGCTACCATATTCACTACATTATGCCTGCTTACAGTTTTTTTGCTTATAATTACTTTACAATCTCCTATTGTGAAATTATTGGTAAGGAAAACAATGGAATACTCACAATTACTTTTATAAAAGACAGACTAGAGTTAAATTAGCAACACATATGTGTGGCACTCTACAAATGTTTCTATTCCTTTCATGCTGTTAGTATGCCTTCAGTGTTCTGCACTGAGCAACAGAAAGCAATTCTAGAGCCCCTGTCTGGCCACTCCTGCCGGAGGCAACTATAGAGGAAGGATAATAAAGGTCCTTGGAGACAGGTGGGATTTCTAATGGATGTGGCATAAACCCCTGAGCTGTGGTTAAAGGCCCTGAAAGCTAGTCCTGAGTATTGAAAGCATGCCTCAAGTCCTGAAACTTAGTTCACAGTGACCTGATGCCAATAAAATAATAGCAGCAGTTGTTAAGGAAAAGATACGACCTTGGTTATCATTTTCTTTTAGTATGCATACAACACATCAATATAACAAAGGACAGAAATGGGCACATCACCAAGAAAGGAACTAAATGTTTAATGTGATACATACCTTTTGGATTTACAATTAAACATAAAGTTATAGAATGAAACTACTTTTTTATAATGTAAAATACATTTTAAAGAAGTTAGGAGTTTTTTAAATGAGGAAAATCATATTGAGTTTTTGGGTTTTTTTTCACAACATATGAATCGGCAGCACCTAATTACTGCCACATTGGATATTTTGGATAATTAAAGATTTTTGTTGTTGTTAAGCACATATGAATGTAATTTAATAGAGAAGTTTTGTAAGAAACTGTAACTGCATTGTTTGTCTGCCGTTTCAGTTTGAAACAGATTATTTTTTTTTCTTGGAAGTCTGATTAACTTTGAAACCTTGAGAGAAAAGTTTCAGGAAAGTTCTGTTTTCCCCACCCTAAAAACAATTTCAAAAAAAAGTCAATACTGTTATTTCTCATTTGTGTACCATGTAGTCACTCATAAGAGAGGTGATTACAAAATTCTAAGAATAAAGTCACAAAATGAATGTTTTTAGCACTAATACCATAGAAAAATTGAGGGGTGGGAGAAAAAGAACACCTGGTGTCCTTTCCACAAAAGTATTTTCCAGTGGTCATACTTTCATACATTGCTGAACTACACAGATTTTAGCATTATGAAAATTAGGAAAGGCTTATTAATTGACTAAGGCCTTCCAATGAGATTCGCACTTTTTTTCATTAAGTTGAAAGGTTTAGAAGAAAAGGATGTTTGCCACAACAGTTAGTTTCAGATTTGTTCATGTGTATTAGATTTGAATATGATTGTACAGACATAAAAAATTGTATAAAATATTAACACCACTTACACATGTATAGTTGTTAAAATCTCATATAAATAGAAGGTAGTTAAAATGAGGATTTAGTATAACTTAAGAGGTTTGGGTTTTGTTTTTTTTACATTCTGTGTACCTATTTTTAGTGTATTTTACTTATGTTTCCTCTTTTAAAGAAGCCATTAAAACTGTATGCTGTATTTGATCAAATGGAGATGTCTAGCTCAGTACTTGATCTCCTATGTAGATAACCATAAAAAACCAACAACAACAACAACAAAAAAAAACCCAAACCAAAACCCAACAACAACAAAAACACCCAAACAACCAAAAAGCCCTCACAACACACACACACATCCCCAAACCCAAGATGAGTGGCACTAGCTACCTAGCTGCTCATTATGTAATTTTTATATATATTTTGTCTTTTTGCAGTAGTCATCTTTCTCCAAATTGAAAAGTTTTTTTTGAATGACATTCATAAATGTCATGCAATTATTTTCATTTTTTCCTTGTCCCCAGTCTATGATCCATAGTTTTCTTCCTTCTCTTAGCAAATGCAATGACTGGCTCTGTACGCTACTTTCAAGATTTGTGTATGCCATGTGCCTATGCCGTGGTATCACACTGTCTTCTCTTTCAGGCTCCATTTTTTCTGTACTGTTACTGACATTCTGTTTGGCCTTTAACTGGTGATAATGATTGAGAAGTATGAGAAAATCTGAGTGGTTTTTTCGGTGCAGTAGTTGCTAATTTTGTTTCCATTACAGTGTTTATACAGTTCAGGTTCTTTTTATTTTACATACTTTGCATGTATTTGATATTCCATATAATACATAGACATTTTCCAGGCACAGAAGTCATACTGACTGGTTTGTAGTTTCCAGCATCATCTCAAGAATCCTCTTAAAATTTGAGTTTGTATGTTCTGAAACTTTCAATTTGAGACGGTGTATCACTCAAGAAGTACAGAATTTGTCTGAGAACCAATCTTGACCTTTCCTGTGGTTGTGAATCCTAACAAAAATACTTTGTTTAACCTTTTCTGATTCTCTGTCTTTTGCGTTCTTTTACATACAGGTTATCAGCATGTTCAACTGTCTCCTGTTGGGCTTCATACATCTGATGTGTTTGAAAGCAGTTTTATCAGTAACTTTATGTATTTGGCAAGTTGTGTTTAGGTCTTTTTGTTCTTGTCCACGTTACACTGAATTTGAGACCTTTTTGCTTTCCTGTTTTCTTTGGATGATTTCTGCTTTTTGGGAGTATCTCTTATTTACAGGTATCTCCTGTGCTCTTATGTTTAATCATGTATATGATTTTGAGGAGTAGGAATACTGGGGCTGTGAAAAGGCTAGGGAAATAAATGGTGGATTTGAATTTTACAGTTTGTTTGTTTTGGGTTTTTTTTTCTCTGAACCTCTAATGTAGCATCTGTAAATTTCCTTCTAAACTCCAAGCTTTTTATTCCTTTAACTACCTTGTCATTTTAAGGTAATTCCTACTTGTAAAGTCTAATTTGATGGTGTTATTTTTAAAAATCTTTTTCCTCTGTCCTATAAAGAAATCTGATTTAAGATTGTTATGGTGTCTCCAGCTGTTTCATACATCATTCAGAAGTAAATTAAGTGTTGATTCTCCTTTTTCGGTAGTTCTGCCTAGTTTGAGAAAGAATTTTAATACCTTAAAATTTAGACTCTTCAAGATGTCTTAAAAATATATTTAACAAATTAGATCTTGTGCTATTATATTTTCTTTCAACTTACACCTTTTACTATTTAGAAGTCATTATCAACATTTCTTGTTGAATGATTTGTAATAGGCTACTAGCTGGAGTTTTTCTATTTAGGTGTGAACTCAGTAGGGAACGTGGCAGATCTGTTACAATTGATTGCTTTATCTGACTCATACTTCCTTTGGTATTCATTGCCATTCATCTGCAGTAACAAATTATGGTATCTTTTACAACCTTATATTATTAGTGTCTCACTGATTACCCACCGTTACATTTGGAACAGCCATTAAATCCATCAGTAAATCCAAATTTGCCCATGGCAAATGTTAGATGCCAGGAAGCTAGTGTGAAACTTCTCACGTACGCAGCCTGGACTTTGTCTCTTGAGCTCTGTTTCCCCGGGTCATTTTTCTGGCTGATCTCCCTGGGTTGACTCCTGGGTGCCCACCCTCACCGCCACACCGTTGCTCTATGTTTCCGTCCCTGCCAGGGCAGGGGCGCTGCTCCCGGCTGAGCCTCCTGCAGTCCCGGCCGGACCCAGGTCCCCGCTTTCAGCAGCAGGTGGCAACAGCGGCCCGCGCAGCGGCTCCTCCTCGGGAGCCCTCCCGGGAGCCGATCCGGCGGCTCTGCCGCCCCACCGCGCAGGTTCTGTTGGGCAAGGTGCTCGGTCGGACTTGCTGCCTCGCCCCGCTTTCACGGTGTTTCCGCTGTCACGGAGGCGCTGCTTCTCGGTCGGTTTCTCACCCAGTGGAGAGCCTCTTCTGAAAAGTAGTCTGGGTGTAAGGAAGAGGAAGGATGATGCAAAGATGGCACAGTGATTTATTTTCCGTACCCATCTGTTGTCCATGGTAGGTAGGGTAAGAAACAATGTGGGGAAAACTAGGGTTTTCTACTGCAAAAAATTGTTTTCACTGTTTCTCATGCTGGAGACCTTATGTTGATCTTCCTGTACCTGCCGCTTGATGAGTTATCTCGGTTTCTCCTTTTTTTCACTTCTTTCTCTCTTTCTGTCATGATCCTTAGACAATGAGAGATCAAGGTTATTTCCATTCTTCTGCTCTTCCACAGAAACCTCCCCAAGCAATAGGTGTTAGATTCTATTTCAGTGTAATGCATTTTCGGTTTTTAGTGAAGCTGCAATTCCTTTAGCTAGATAGACACAAAACACAGCTCGATGGCATTGAACTGAAGCAATATAGACTGCCTCCTGTAATTTTAATGTCCTCAGTAGGCCAAATGCAGTCATGACACTGAAATAAATACACATAGGTGATTCCAAATAACTTTTTTTTTTTTTTTTGTCTTAGAATGTATATATTTTGGTTTACCACATATCCAGGCATTTGGTTTTGTTGCAATCCTAGACTTTATTTCCCTGTGTTATTAATACCAGCTTTTGAGAAACAGTTTGAGCATGAAAAAAGATGGAACTTAAACCATAAACATGCATCCTTCTGCCCTCAGTTATCACGGTATTGTGATTTGAATTAGTAGAGCTGTGTCATCTGTCATCCACCTAGCCAAAAATCTTTTTGCATTATTTTCATAATCCCACCACACTTAGAACATGGGCTAAATATCACAAGACCATTACATCATTTTCTTAGCATCTGTAGCTCTTTAATACTGTAACTTCAGAATATTTGGTGAAAAGCTTAACGTGTGTTAGTATGATGAAATCCTTGGTGTTTATCCAGACATCAGGCTGGGCAGACATGTAAAATACCAGGCTACATCTAAGCTGCTGTCTGCTGTGCCAAAAAAAACCACTTTAATTTCATTTGGACAAAAAATTGAGAGTACATCATTTTATTTTGGTGATCTGACAGAGGGGAAGGGAAATGTGCTTTTGAAAGGAAACCTCTCACATGTTCTGTGTTTTTAATTGTTGAGCGAGAAAATCTATATTTTTGACTTGTAACTGCAACAGTTGACTGTACAGAAATTATAGTTAATGTGGACTTACTTTGCCTGATTTCAGAATCCCTGTATGTTTCTATGTAGTATTTTCTAACTACTACTATGGATACTGATACCATCATACACAACTGGCCAGTTGGAACTGTAAGTCAGGAAGGCTTGTTTCTGAAAGATGATGCATGACTTTAATTCGAAGAGAACTTGCGGTACTTTTGTTGTAAATCATCAAAAGGTAAAAGCATTCAGTGTAATCTATATAAAATGGTTTAGGCTTGTTGATGTTACAGAAGACTGGTAGAGAATGTCAGAGGCACTTCTGCAAAGGGCAAACATGCAGCTCAACTTAGATTTTTAGAAAAAGCATTCTAAGCATTTAATCTGGCTGCTAAATAAGCAAGTCATGTAATATTGCCTGCTAATTTCTTCCTTAAGCTATTAGTCTGTATAAGTACAAACTTTTTAGCAGTATAAATGATCTTGAGTTCCAGCTGAAACTCTGACCCTTCAACCTTTTACTTTCTTTGAAGTCATTGATAGTTTCGCCAATGACTTCAGTGAGACTAGGATTTCATAAAAGTATTTTGTGATGGAGAAATGAATGTATCTCATGAAACATTGTTCAGAAGGTTCATTTCCTTCACTTTTAGCACTTAAAATATTCTTTCCACAGTGAATTTGTCAGAGTAACTTGAAGACAGCCTTCATTGTTTCCTGATTTTGTTCTGCAAAATTACAGAGCTGTCTTCTTTGTATGTTCTCATGCATGTATATGAAGAACTGTAATCAGCATGCTTCTTAACTTTCTTCCATATAAGCTAAACAGATCAAGCACTTCAACAGAAAGACAAGTTCTTGAGGTTATTCTGCTATTTCCTTTGTTGGTCTTTTTGATATTTCATCAACTATAGCTCTAGTCCAAAGATTGTTTTGACTTCTAGTCACTCCTTGAGACACAAGGAGTGTTATGTTAGTCATGGATCATGATTCCTAAGACAGTTATTTGAGTTTGAGTCTTCTTGGGAAAGAACAGGTTTCCCATTAGTATTGCCACATGGAATTCACTAGGGATTAATAAATATTTTGATTTCTCACTTTTTGGTGTTGGTAAAGATATATGTAGTTGTAGTAAGCTGAGAGCTGATTCCTATAGAAGCCTGAGATCACAGAATGCTAGGGGTTGGAAGGGATCTCCAAAGATTGAGTTCAACCCCCCTGCCAGAGCAGAACAAAACTAGAGCAGATCACACAGAAATGTATCCAGACAGGTCTTGAAACTCTCCAGAGAAGGAGACTCTTCTTTCTGGTAGTGTTTCATGAGCCATTAAACTTTCAGATCTATGACTTAAGCAGTTGTTATTTAGTTTTGATTCCTGAAGTGTACGTATGTATGTATTCTAAACTGCCAACTGGACACACCTGGAGGTCCATTAACTATATAATAACTGTGGGTAAATTCACAACACAAAAACTAAGATCCTAAGCTAGCTGCCTAGTGTACAGAATAGAGATTTTTTTTTTTTTTTAAACGTATGTTTGGTATCCACCCTGCTAACTTTATCAAATAAATATGTAGAGTACTCTGTAACTGAATAAAACTGGCATATCCTTGTCATTATTATGAGGGATGATTTGTGGTCACTTCACCTTAAACAAAGCAAAAAAATCAACATATTAAATGGTGGATAAGAATAATAATTAAACAATGGGATGTGCATAATGAACACAGAAAGACTGGGAATTGTTCAGAGCTGCTCAGGTTCACAGGGTAAGGCAAACAGCTGAGAGATCCCATATGAAAAAGTTAGCATCCTTCAAGTGATTATGCTGTTAGAATAAGCAACAAATGATTCTTCCAATAGTTGGAATAATTTTGACCTAAGTTTATTCTTGACTTTGCTCTACTTTAAACCTAGGTTTCATCTTTGCCAGTGAACTACTAGATTGCAAATAAATCTCTTCCTCCTCTTCCTGTATTTTACGTTTATCATTTAGAATGAGCTCCCTAAAGCACGAAAGAAAAAGCTTGTCTGTTTGCTTATGGACTGGTCTTCCCAGAGTTAGCCATGGCTTTATTTACTTTCAGCTGCTCTAATGAAAATAGGTAAGGTGGAATTAAACTAAAAGGCCAGCGAATTTGAATTCTGAAAATCTCTACATGTAATTAAAAGTCTCAATTAGTTTGAAGCCCGAAGGCTTGTTTCTATCCCAAACAAGTCTTTCTAACTTATTCCAGCTGTGCTCAGTAAGAGATGCTACCTTGCAAAGTTTGACTTGAATACATCCTTTGACTGTCATGGTTGCACCAGGTCTGGTACCAAAATTAGCCTGTGGAACTCCTGGACATAATGTCATTGAAATAAAGATTGAAAAGTGTTAGAGCCTGTGTGGATCTAAAAGAAAGGTCAAATACTAACACACAGGAAACCCAGAATTTATTTTCTTGACTCATAAATACAAAGCTATGAATCATATCTGTCTGCGGACAGCTTGGTACACAATGTCAGATCTACTGCATATGTGTCTTGCAGCTGATGTGTTAGTGCCATTTGTTTTATAATGTGCACAATAAATAAATAATGACATGTAAACATCCCAAAAATGTGTTCCTTGGATACCCCATTCTACTAGTCTCCCCACCAAAAGTGATACAGGTGATAGGTATGACAACATTCCTTTTGAGATTCTTTAAATGGAATGCCTGTGGCATGTTATACGACCTTGACCAGAAAGTGAAAAAGCTTAGTACAAGCTGATATTGAAGTAAAAGCAAATAACATTGCTTTTTTATAACTGTAATTTTATTTTCTGTAACAGAATTTCTTACATGTATAACATATTCACATGCCAGTGATAAATTTTCTATTAAAATCTTCTTCTTGAACACTCTTTAAAATACATTTAAGAGACAGGAAGTTTGCTTAGAGAACAAAAAAAACCCTATGATAAGTGTAAAGCACGATTTAAATATTTTTAAAAATGTATTTCAATGTGCCATATCATTTGCGTTTGTGTACTATGCTAAGCCAAAAGTAGCATTTTTGGGAGTTATCATGGCAGTCCTTTCCAGTTTGTTGAAAATCTTGAATCTTGACTGTCAACCTTGCACTTCAAATTCACTCGCCAAAGAGCAGCCCCTGGCAGGTTCATTGAGACTGTTTGCTCCTCTATGCATTACTGTTTAAAATAAGCATATACTGGTAAAATGCCAGTCTTTTCTGAGCCTTCCTATATCCCACACCCATGTTTTTTTCACCTGCCAAATTCAAACAAATCTTATCTAAACAATTAAGATAAGCACTGAAGTACTCTCTATAGTCAAATCAGCAAACCTCTCAAAACCAGAACTGAAATACAATCTCTCTAAATTAAACAGTCTACAATGGCAATCATGTTTGTATTTAAACATTTTATTCTGAAAGGATTAGAGCATTGGTCTCCATTTTTTTTTTTTCCTGCCTAGACAAGAAGGCGACATACTGAGTCAAACAAAATATATTTGTTCTCTAAGAACTGAACTTGCACACTTTTTATAAACAAGCTGTATAGGTGTATGAAGTTAGACTTCACATAATCAGTAACTGCTGTCCTTAACATAGTAGGCAATTGTTTGAAATGTATGTAATGTAACTGTTTGTAATAACTATATATAGCTATATATAAAATCTAGATATATATTTTGTTGTGTGTATATATGTTTATACATATGTAAAAAAATAAGTTATTGATAGGCAATTTTATCACCATGTATTATGAATACAATGTTAGGGAATAGGAATGCTAAGGACAAATTTCTAAAAAAATTAAATTATGTTTATGAGAGAAGAATCAGTACAGAAGTGATACTAAAGAGATGAAGTCTCCTACTTCTGCTACTTCAAATTTTGCAAATGAATATTCTTGCTTAATCACTTCTTAATTTGTTGCTTCCCAGATATGTGAGCACATGTTCTTGTAGGTATTTAAAAATTGGAAATCCTTTAAAAACAATCTGAAGCAACAGCTAATCTTAATCCATGGCTGCTTCTTGGAAATGTTGTATAATGTTCTGGTTTCCTACACAAGCTTTAGATCAAGGTGAATTACTGCCACAGTAAAACTCTGTGCAAGCAGTTCTAATTGCTGTTTTTTGCCTCTGATCCATGCCATATGTACTTGTGTTGAAGATTCAATATCCATTGTGCTTTGTGCACTTAAAAGTTTTCCTCCTGAGGAGGTTAGAGTATTTGCTAAAAGATAAATATATCACAAAGGTAGTGAGGGCAAGCAGGTAGATAACAACATGAAATTGTTTTCATTTATGCTAAATCTACCCAGTGCAGCCATCCCCTACATAGACATTATCAACGGGGTCTTTTTTGTGCATGTTGTGCAAGTCCAGATGTTCCTGTTTAAAAATTCTTTTATTTTACTTATTTTCTGAGAAACTTTAGAAATTATACAGTCATGGTCCTTGCATGTTTTCCTGAAGCTTCCATTAACACAGGGACTTTTGGTTTTACCACTGTATTTTCCATATTTATGTAAACATAACATTTATTTCAGAGAGGCCCATTTGGGATTTAACTTTCTGCATTAGGAGATTCACATTCCTATTACTTGAGATAAAGAAGAATCACAAAAGAATAGCAGTAGTTGTCAAACCATTGAGAATGTAACAGAGAAAAATCATGACCTTGTGCTGTAGGCCTGTGTTAGACAAATGACAGCAATAAGCTCACATGGAAAGAAAAAAAAAGGCGTACGATAGGAATTTTTGAAGTTGTGGGTTTGCTGTGTAACCAATAAAAGACTGCAATAAAAGACTGCAAAATTTGCAGGTTTTTTGATTTTTAAGTATAAATGTTAAGTTGGATTTAAATCTGGGTTTACTTTGCAAGTAGTTTGATATTGCATCATACCATAATCTTTATAGCAGCAAAGGAAGCCACTGCACTTTGATCTTCTAAGGCTCTCTTGGCTGTTATGTTGATGAGAACATTGAGGCAGATGTTTTTTTCTTCTACTCCTGAACTGAGTGGTTCATCTGTCAGTCATTCTAAGGAACCCGATGAAATAGCCTATGCTAAGACTTTTTTTCTCATTTACTTCTATTTGCATGTGTGGTGGTCTTGCATTTTCTTCCAAAGACAACTGTCAGTGAAGGCTCCCATTCTGTATTCAATAGACATAACACATGTTTATGTGTTCTTTTTCTTTAATTTGTTGTCAGAAACATAAGTTGATCAGACTATATACTGTCTGACTTGTGTTACTTTTATCAGAATTTTTCATTGCTTAAGGTTTTGCCAGTATGTTAGTTTTCTAATGATATTGGGTTTTGACCATTTCAAGTTTACTGTCCATACATTATTCTTGGACCAGCTATTATTTTTTAATTACCTCAGAAATAACCATTCACAGAAGATCATACAATGTGACACATTCTACCTACTCATCTGCTCATATGTCTTCTTTTTTTTCTTCCAAATATCCTTTTTAGATATTTGAAAATGAACATATCATCAAGTTTTCCAATAGATACTTGAAAACATTTTAGAATGTTGAATGGTTTTTAATGTTACAGTTGTGCCTCAAAATTATGTAGTAATTTTTAGATGCTATTTATGTAAAGCTTACGTTTTCTACATATATAGACACAGGTTCTTAATAACAACAAAGTCCTTTTTTGTTGTAAGACTGGTTGATGCATTTTCTGTTTCTTTCCCTCTTCAGCTTACAGTAGTGTTCCTGGAGTTCAGAGGGTTTAATTGTCAACATTGAGCAGAATTATCTGGGGATAGAAGCTAGGAAAGGTTATCATGGAAGTTGTAACCTCTCAGTATACTTTAATCTTGCATGTTAGTTGCACAATAAGCAGAACAGCTGTGAAACCCCCAAATGTCTGCCCCACACAGACCTGCACAATTAGTGCACTGTGATTATCTACTGTAGAAGTAGGACATCATTCAGTGGAAGAAGAATGTCTGCCTTTGTCATTTGCTGAAGTGACTGTCTGTTGCTGCCATTTGACAGAGATGTGAAGTCTTGCAAAGACTCTTGGTGGTCTTCTGGAAAATGAGAGCAGATGTGAAAGGGAAGAGGCAAAGATGTGCAGGAGGAAAAAAGGAGTGGCTTCCTGGAGTGACACTGCTTGGTTTTTGGAGTGTCATGGAGCAGTCAATTGTCATAGAAGTCAGTATGAAGAACCTGAGTGGGTGGTTTTTGTGTTGGTTGTTTTTGTTTTGGTTTGGGTTTTTTTTGGTGTGTTTTTGTTTTGTTTTGGTTTTTGTTTTGTTTTAACTTTTTTTTTGTCTCTGAAGTGTGTATTTGAGTACAGCAGGACTGGTTCACAATTCCTTTTGCAAATTTGAGGTGGTTTTGCAGCATCCGCTGCTTCCTTCAGAGGAGTTAAACTGTAATCTGTTATCAGTAGAGTAGGATTTGGAAACTGCTTGGTCAGTTTTTTAAGAGATAGCAGTGCTTCTAGGAGATCTCAAGAGGAGGACGCTCACTTTTAGATGGATTCCTGAGACAGAAAAGCTTAGTAAGCATATGTGGAAAGGCCAGAGGAATGGAACATGATGAGACATCTGCTCTGAGAAAAAGGAAGACATAAGACCAAAATTTGGACTGAATGCTAGTCTTTTGAAAGCCGCCCATCAGGGAGATGGTGCTAATGAGAGTTTTATGACATAGAAGTTGCATCCATAGGATTGGACTGTTAATTCCTTTTCTTCTTCCTGAAATTCTACTCAGTGGGAACTTCTGAATTTTGGCCTCTTCATTTTAAATGGTAATTCCAGAGTTTGGGACTTGCCAACAGAATAGAGTTTCAAAGCATTGAGTAGCTGTAGGAAGCTGTCTTTTCTCTAACTATTTATGTAAGTGATAACTATTGGTGGATTTAAATTCATAGCCTCAGGTAAGTTTAGGTTTGCTGTGTTTATATTGCCTAGAAGTTTTGTTTTAATGGTAGCTGGTAGTTCACATGTTCCTGGATATATGAATAATCAACAGTGTTCATCTGTCTTAGAGTAAAAAGAAATTACAACTGCTTCCTTTCATAGTCTTCCTGAGAATACATTGTGCATCCTCCAACTTCCTGCTGGGGTTTTCTCATGCATTTCTTTTTCAGGATTATATTTGCTGTCAAAAACTTTGATCTCATTAGTGACTACGTTACATACTGTGTTACCCTAAAGACATACGGGTGGTGATTATTCATTGGGTTGGGTTTATTTTTTTGTGGTTTTGGAGTTTTTTTCCAATTGTGTCTGAGTTCTAAATTGCCTTTTATGTATATGGGAGAAGGTCCATCTGCTCTCAGAATTCAAGTATGCCTCTGAATATAGTTGTGTTCTTCACACTAATCTCAATTTTCTTAGTAGCAATATTATTCTCCTGTCAGATGAAGTATCTTCTAAAGTGCCTAGCCAGACTTGCAAATTAATTGTTATTACTAAGAATAGTAAGTCTTTGTCTATCTGCATATATTTTATGCTTTTCCAGTTTGAAACTAGTACCTAAGTTGACTTTGTTGTCATGAGTTTGCATTTTTTATTTTTGTATTTATAAAAAAATATATATATTGATTCAATTTATATTGTAGAAATACAGAATGGAGAGGAAACTGTTTCATTCTGCTAAAACTTCTATATTCTCCAGTTGAATAAGAAAGACCACAGTTTAAATTCCCTTGGAGATTGTTCTCGAAACAGTGAGAACATCAGGAAAGTGTAAGACCAACAAGAGATTCCTGAAGCCTTTATTTTGGCTACCAATCCTCTGAAATATCTTTCTTGTCCTCTGTCCTTTACAGTGTCAAGCAACTCCTTGAGGTTGCTCTTCAGCCCATTCTTTTGCTGGGTGGATTTTCTCTAATCATCTGTTAACCAGTGCTTGCTTGAAAAAAAAATAAATAAATGTGCATATAGACATATAATTGTGTATATGTACATTAAGTAATTTTACGGTATTATGGCTTGAAAATGGTGCTCGCTTTATTGACAGCAGTGGCAGTAGGAATGCGATAAAATACAACTATGAAATCTTGAAGGTACAAACTAAATGTCTGAATCTGATACAATTAAAAGAAAGTTGTTTCTATTAAAGTAAAAACCAACAGATACTCTTCACTGTCGTCTTCTGAATATATCAGAAAGGCTGGATGATGCACTGGCTACTAAAGTTATTTTATACTACTCAAGAACAGGAAATGATAATGTCAACCAGGAAACAAAAAATTACTTTCTGAAATAGTGATATGGGTGAAAATATCCAGCTACAGCAAGACTATTAGAAACCTTTCTCCAGATGTTTGCGTCAAAGTATACTGGAACTGTAGCATAGCTCAGAATATTTTCATATGAGGAAATTAATGTTTGTCTATATTTTATAATGTTATTTTGACATCACATATTGAATCCTTCAGTTAGATATTTGCGTAATCATGCTGATTGTGGAGAGAGGGCACATTTAGCTAGTAAGTTTGTCTGTGTAAGCAAATGTTGTTTTTATCAGTTCAAATTGCCTCGATAATGGAATTAAATACGCAACAGTCATGATTTATTTTGACAGTTATCATGTTCTGCATGACAATGCTGCAGTACCTCCAACTCCTGATTCTTCTGAGTAGGGGGAGCAAACCTATAGCGAACACTGAAAAATCCTAGTACGATGCTGTATTGCTATATATGGATATATACATTCTTAGATAAAATATATAGAAATGTATTTGTCTTGGGAGGAGGAGATTTGAAACATATATACTAGGATCTAATTTCTCCAAGTCCTTGTCTCAGACTGATTTGTTTTAAGCAGCTCCCTGAAGTATGTACACTCTTCTGCATACCTGTTTTGTTGAAAGTACACAGACCTGGCACCATTGTGTTTGCCAGGCGTTCTCTTATCTCCTGCAAGCATTCAAACAAAAGTGTTCTATTGCTCCCTGAGTAATCCATGGGTGATCTTAACATTGAGCAAAAGTCAGAGCAGGAACTTATGTCATATTTCTTCCTGAAGAAGTAGATAGTCTCTGGAAGAAAGGGGATGGGAGGTGGAGAAGGAAGAAGGCAGCTACAACTTGAAATAAATAGTTGAAGGGTTGGGAGTGTGTTCATATATAAAAATATTGTGTAAGCATAAGAATGCTGAAATGTAGGGTAATACAGAGTTTCATAATATGTCCTGGTTTTAATAAAGCTGTTTGTATATAGGCTTTGACATACGTGTTTTCTTAAAGCTCTCAAACCAATCTAGACCCACTTTCTTTTTGCATGTTAATTTTAGTCTCCAGTTCTATAAGGCAAATTTGACATATTTTTAAGCACGCAGATATTTCTTTTGAGCAACAGTGATTATTAAATACAGAATATAATACAGTACCTTGCTAAGAGTGAATCTTTAGTTCTCTGTTGTAACAATTATTACACTCGGGGGGGGGGGGGGACATAGTTTTAAAATATGCCAAATAATAAGTAGCAGATTTTTGCATGTGCCCCCTCCCCCAAAACAAAATAAAAAAAACCATGTTGCTTCCTGAATGGTTAACTATTACATTGCCATTATCTTTCACATTCTCTTGCTTTCTGGCAAGGGAAAAATGGGGTGGAAGAAATCTGAAAAATAAAGAACTTCCTAATTATTTTCTGTTTCGATCCTAAAAGTTTGCTTCATGCTCTGTTTAGAGAGACAGTGTAGCCTGCTTAGTTTAATCAAGATCCACACTTCTTTGTTTATAATTTTCATATACTGTAAGTAAAACTATGTCTTGGGCCTGGAAAGGGGAAATGTGATGAGTCCCAGGCTTGAAGTGGTATCTCTAAAATGCTTTAGTGCAATCGGAAACACATGAGCTTAAATTGTATTGTCTGTAGCCTTTAGGTGTATACACAGAATTTCTCTGTAACAGTTAAGGACATGGATTTATAACACATACAGTAACCTAGTACTGGGTTTCTATTGTTGATCAATGTTACAATTTGTAGATTAATCTTGCCTAGGGGTCTATTCTACTTATTGTGCAAGTGCACATGCACACAGAGCCCATTAAAAAAAAAAAAAAAAAAGTAAATATTTATGAAGTGAAAATTAGGGGAAAAAATGGTATAGTGTGATAAATTATTCATTACCATCACATAAGTTTAATGCAACATCTTGAACTTGTTTCAAGATTTAAAATCTGGATGAGAAAAGTTGGATTTATCTGGCTTTTAAGCAAATGGTAAGTGAGCTTGCAAAAATATGTAAGAGGAAGACTAAAGAGCACTATTTTAAAAATTATTCTTTGTATTATCTGAGAATAATTTTTCACTAACTTGCACAAACATTTCCTAAGCCTCATGAACTGTTAGTTTGCCCCTCTTAATGATTTTTTCTTCTGTCCAGGTTAGATAGATGGAAATCAGTCTCTCTGTGCTGTTGAGCTAGCTTTTTGATGCTGAAAAAATACAGTACGTGTGTGGCACCAGAATTGGTTGGAAACAGGAAAGGCATATTTTGTATCTGTACTAAATATGTCAGCTTGGTGCATAGAAGACTTGACCCTTGTCAGGTGTTTTGAAGTTAACTGGCTGACTTATGGATTAATCAGTTTAAGACTGAAGCCAACCAGTGACAGGAATGAGCTTTGTTGTGTGTGTGTGTCAGTGTGTGTCTGTGTGTCTGTGGTGCAGATTTACAAATTTTTATAATGCTTTCAGTTGGACCATGAAAGTCTGATGTGAAGCTTATCTCTGATCTCTGGCTATGGCCATACTCATGGGATCATGTTTGTGTGTTTGGGGGGAGGGAGATGAATTCTTTAACACTTGACACCTGGCTCTACCAGGTTTCTAGCCCATAGTCTTAGGAATGGCACTATTTAAGGCATTAATAAAGTTAAACCCCTTAAGCTGTATGACCAGTAGGTCATAAAAACTATTGCTGAGTATTGTGCTCAGTCTTTCTTTCACAACTGGATTATCATCCTGACAACTATTTCTTTTTTCTTTCATCTTTTTTTTTTTAATAGCTGTTGTGAACCTGGACAACTCTGTGGTTGACCTAGAGACCCTTCAAGCCTTGTATGAGAATGTGAGTAATCAGAGGAAGTCCGTATAATGTAGGGACACTGTAGGTCCATATGAAGGTATTTTTGATTTGCAGAAGTAATATTCAGAAAGCTTGTAGTATGTGTCCTGTTTTGAAGTGGCTTGATTTTCCCCAAAGCAATTAAAATAATACGCATTTAATTGTATTATTTGCCATTGTGTCTTTTATATAGCGCATAATTTTATATATAAGTAACATTATCAGCTTCTAAATGACTAAACAGAAATTTGGTTTTGCTCCTTTTTTCTCTTCATGGGTGGGGCAGTCTTTGGTCAATAGGTATCAGACCCTACACTCCACGTGCATGGCTTCACTTCATAACTTCTTAAGTATAGCAATGCTTTTCAATTGAAAAAAAGAAAAAAAGAAATTCACTAACAGCAACCATTCCATTTGTAGAACTGTAGCTTTTAATTGCTATTTTTTTCAGGGATTTCTCCAAAAGAATTGTAACTCTTTGAAAGGAAAAGTGTTGTTCTATGTTACTATAATAAAAACCAGTATAAACTGCTAGGAGGTTCATAAATATCTGGCCCTAATCATCAGAGAGCTAGGTATGCAAAATCAGGGATTCAGAATATACTCAGATGTGCTCTAAAACTTCACAAAGACAGTCAAGTGCAAAATTCAAACAACTGGATCTCAGAAGCACATTTCTGCCCTCATATGAGGCCAGAGAGTATTACTCACTTCTTCAAGCACATTGCCTGAATATACGGAGGGCTGGCTAGGTATCTCTGGAAAGAGCAGAGAGGCTTTCTATTTACCCACCAAAGAATGTGAAAATATGAAATGTCAAGCTGTGAGCCACAGGTGGCATTGAAGGCCAATGTGTGCATATTGTATTGGATTTTTTAATTTCCCTTGCGTTATAGTTAATGTATTACTTTCACACCTATCAGCTTTTTGGTTTTTAGACTCTAGCTTTTTATAGCCTACATTGGAATGATATGTTGATTGATAAAATTTATCTTAAATAATCCACTTTGGAGCCTGAAGAGAGAGACAGAGTAAACTCTAGTCCCCTTTATAGATAAATCAAAAAGCTAAGCAAAACAAAAACCAAAAATCTGATGAGAACGAGGAAGCACTTCTACTCTTATTTCATCCCTGAACAATTAACTTGCTCAACATTGCTCGGTAAGATAATGGTCAAACGGAAAAACTGTTCTATCTCCAAAACCTTTATGCTTTAAACACTTCTCCTCCTCATACTAAAGCATTTCTGGTTTGGCCTGTGTTATTTTTATTTTACATTATTTTTAATCTGCTCCCGTATCCAGCACAGCTATATCCCACCTCATACATTCTTTAGCTAGTAATAAAATTGAAGAAATTTTATATATTACACATTCATGATTGTGAGAGATTGTGTTGTGGGGAGTATGGAATACATTCTGCTTTCATCAGCTTTTGCATACTTTCCTCTGGTATTGCATGACTTCCTTATTTTAGTTTGAAAAAATTGTCCTCCTATGTGGCTAATGTACTGATAGGATACTATTCAAATGCTTTCTTAATATCATCTCTAAAATACTTCAGAGTTCCAGTATAACGGATTAACTGTAAATTTGCAGTTCATTGAAATAATCAAATGTCATTGTATTATTTTTGTCATTAGTTTCAATAACTCCACACAATATCCAGGAAATATGGTTCTAATTGAGGAAAATATCATGTGTTAATCTAAGGCAAGACTTTAAAAGGTGGAATGACTATAATATATTTATTTGTGCTAAACAGAAGACAGATCAGCCCAATGTTATCACTGTATTTTCTTGGGTACGAAGCAGTAAAAGACCCTAAACAAGAACCAACAACCAAACAAAGTACAACACCCCATTCCCCCCCCCCCCCCCCCCCCCCCCCCCCCCCCCCCCCCCCCACACCCCC